>KZ142802.1:0-11181 GCA_002157035.1 Melampsora medusae f. sp. deltoidis
CATTGCCCCTTGAAAGCTACAATATCACCTAAATGCAGTAATTCAATCATATGTCCTAAAAGAACAACATTTGTATCAGTCAAAACAACTGATTGAATTGAAAGAAGAGAAGAAAGACTAAACCATTTCAAGAATCTTGGACCAACACCAGCGGTTGAGGGCCTGGACATGTCATGCAGGCTTGTATTTCAGACAGCTGACTTGTTGTATTTTGCGTTTAGGACCTTCAAGTTCTTGTGTAAGATAAAATGATCAATCCATTATATCATTGAGAATTTAAAATATATCTTATTGCATGATGTAATTGATAGCCACAATCACATCCATTTGACCCAATCCTTTCTCCTGTAAAACATTCACTTGAAATTGATGAGGAAAAGTCAAGCATGGAAGCCATTTGATGGAGCCCTAAAGGGAAGGGAAGTAAAAATGTCAGTTGAAAAGTATAAAGAAAGATGACTGAAGATTAGAGCTCAAGATTAAAATTGAATTGAGAGTATTATTGAGATCATATTGAAAGTCTGAGTCACCAGCCAGGTTATACCACAATTGGGTAGTGGGATTCAAGAGCACGCATTAGAGGCACGGGAGGGAGAGTGATTGGTGACAAAAAGCTGTGTTTGATTGGTTGGCTGTTTGAATGGCTGGAAAGGTGATGTGGGCTGGGCCAGGAGAGGCAATTGAGGATTGTGATGGGTGTAGAAGGGTAGTGTGATTGGTATTGGGATAGAGTAAAGAAGAAACAGTCTGGTCTGAGTGTAGATGGAGAGGAGGGTTGGGCCAGTCTGAGAATAGGATAGGGATAAGGATAGGGAGAGGTAACAATTGGTTTGGTCTGAGTATAGGGTAGCAACCATCACAAAGGACTTTGTTTTAAGTATATAGATCACTTTTTCTGTGGGTAAATTACCTTATGCTGGTAGTGGAAAGGTATGTGTGAGACATGCAATGAGATGTTATGGCATCTACCAAATGGTATTCAATCTGTACATAGAGGGGTGGTGTGTCATCCTCTTTTTTCCTTTAAATTACTTTGCTTTATTATTGTTAGAAGAATAGTATTCAATCATGAATCAATTAATCAATTTTATCTTTTATGTTTCTTTCTATCAGTAAAGTTTATTTCATCTTCAAAATAAATACTTCTCTATGGCCTGAAGCACTGGTGGGTGTAAGTATTCCTTTCAGTTGATATTCCTCTGTGAGAAACTTTTTGAGCTGCCCTTAAAGCTTGCAAGATTGAGAGGGGGAAAATCACACTGCACTTTCTAATCTGCGGTGAGCCAGGCTTGTCTCTATGATCTACATATTCCTACCTTTGCTTCTGAGACTCATGATCCTGAGAATCCATGTCTTTTGAACTCAGATGAGATACTCATCCATCAAATATGTGAGATTAACTTACAGCTCAGGTGTCTACTCAAATTCTTGGTGAGCTTATGTTTTGTCCAATAAAACCACTTGATCTCATACCATAAAATCAAAATTACTAACTTGATAAATCAAACAAACTACCTAAATGGACGCTGGAAACAGGTCAGATGATTTTCTTTCTTCTAACATTGAAATTTTTGAACTTGAGATCAATTCAAGACAGGGTAGCTGATACACATTGATATTTTAATTGGGGTTTGTCCAGATCATGAAGGATCATTTATCATTGAAATCTTTTCTATTGATGATGCTGATGACCCTTTCTGGATTCTGGGAAATAAAGTTGGAAACATCATTCCTTTTGGGGAATTCAGATATATCATGCTTAACAAAGGATATGGAAACATCACGCCTAGAAAACAAGTTTCAATCACTATTGCAAGAAGACAATACAGATCACCTAACCTAAGAGGAAATCCAGAGGAAGCCATAGCAAAGGATTTGTCATCAATGGCACCTCCCCTTATGCAGCCGCATGTACCCCACCACCACATCCAGACATATGGCATGTAGTCCTTATGAAGTATCTACCTGAGCATGGGGAAGATGGGGTACACCTTTCAGATACTGCTGCTATTAAACCGGAGTCAGGTAAGAAAGCTTTTGTGATCAAGTGGAATGGTTTTTGGGAGCACAAACAGACATATTATGATGTGATGATCAAAACCAACACAGAACCACCTGAAGAGAAACTTTTTGCTCAGGTCTGCAATGGTTTAAACAAGTGGCACAATATTTTCCTTGGAGATTGTACTATAGTATTAAGCCTGAACATTGATTCAATCCAAAGGGCCTGGTTTTTGACAGTGACAAGGGATTTCAATACATCCTGGTCAGGTGAATGAGTAATATAGTCACTCAGGTATATAAAGTACAACAACTGGAGGCAATAATAGTGCTAGAAGAACTTTGTATTTCCAAGATTGTCCTTTGAGTTAAATACCTTTCAGAAATCTACACGTATCTTTGTCAAATAAAGATTGTCCAATAAATGAAGATAATCTCAAAATGACATCAACTAAAACCTTGGCTGAACTCTTGTTTTTTTGCCAAGTCATGTTTAATTGCAATAACATAAAATGATACTGCTCCTAATTGATTCTTCAATCATGGTCTTTTGTTGATGTCATCACAGGCTACTTACAATGTATAAAACATGGCCACTGACTCATAGCTTTGGATTGTGGTTTTCTGTTCTTTTTGTCCATTTGTTTCCTAATTGTATATACTAAGGCTTGGTGCAAAGGGCTAGCAAGCACAGTGTACAGCACTATAGCTAGGTGTAGATTTGATCATTACAAGGATCATAGTATCTAATGATGTACATTCCCCAAGTGCAATACGAGACCCGGGTACTCAGCTCAAGAATCAAACAGAATCATTGATCAAACTACTATACAACTTAACATAAGCTCTTGAGCAACATGTTGAATGATTAGGAACTGAATGTTGTTTTTGTTGAGCTTCACTCGTCCATATCATCTCCCAAACCAAATGATGTCAACAGTAGATCTGCTCCGTCATTTTCAAGACGCTTGCCATCTGTTGAACTGTGCAGCAGCTTGGGTTGTGAATCCACAGTGGGCTTCTCTGTGTTTTTCAGCCTCTGTTAACCAGCCTGAGATCTGTTTACATTGCCAATCTCAGTCAGATTCGGTGTCAAGCACGACGGTGGAGACTAAAAAGAAAGCTGACATACATTCTGTATCCGACGATCGTGGGCAGGGTGAGTTTGTAGAAATTCAGTCATCTGAGCCGAATGCTTAGAACGATGTTCATGATCTTCCATCCTTTTCCACATTCGCACTGCTTCTGTGGGATCATAACATGCCTTGGCCATGATATTCAGCCCGACCTGATCGGCTTGGTAATACAAATCAAGTTAGCGATTACTTTGACCAGAGTCGAAGGTGCTTCAAAATTGATTAGAGGCTAACCTTCGATTTCGCTTGTTCTGGAGTTTGGAAGTGTCATAAGTAAAGTTACAAGCGCTCGGGAGAATCCAAAGTCAAGACCAATGATACTGAGGACAGTGGTTAATAAGAAGACCACTTTCATGGAAGACATTCGTTCGGCGGTGTGCCTTAGGACTTGATGCGCCACCTCGTGTCCAAGAACCGTAGCTAGACCGGATTCAGTTTTACATATCGGTAAGATGCCGGTAAATACAAAGATTTTTCCTCCAGGAATTACAAACCTGAGGGTTTTTGTATCTGAACGTTAGGCATGGAAAATCATCATAACGTTGGGATTCCAAGTTCAATGAAGATCACTTACGCATTTTGAATCCGGGGCTCATCAATCACGTGTATCTTCCAATCTGGCAGATTTTCGCGTTTGGCATTCGTGACACCGGAGTCTGACCAAGATTGATGTTTAAGGAAAGGGTCATCACCTAACTCAGAGTCAGAGCCAAGATTAGACGCCTTGATGATTTGATTGGCAACTTTGGTCACATAGATCGAGGTGGGATGAGAGGGGGGTAAGATTCTGTTTTGATATTGTGCTAAAGTTTGCGCATAAACTTGACGGCCAGTCTTCATGTTAATGAAGATAATTAGTCAAATTCTATTTCAGTGATACATATTTTCTTGGAAAAGATGATCTCACAGCAAGTTCAGATTCCACGCTGGTATCCATGAATCTTAATCTGCCGGTTTGCTCCACTGCTTCCAGATGGCTAACGAAATACACACCACCCCCACCAGCAAGCCACCAGATCCAATTTGGTATTCCTCGAAAAGCACGATCGAAGTTGCCATTATTACCTGAAGGGAACTTGATGCTCCCAACTAACCGTGGTTGTTGAGAAGAGGTCCTAGGAGGTTCATCGAATCTGCGATAGGATGCTTTGTGCGCTGAACTGGCACTGAAAGTTCGGGATAGTGTTGCCCAAATGCTGTCATAGTTCATACAATGGATTCGAGGGGTAAGTTGTGAGGGACATCTTCCGCTTAATTTGAGGCTATGCTGCATCAAAACATGTTTGTGTGCTCCTTTCGAAAGTAATTGGAACATCATGCAATATGTTGTGAATCTTGTGATTTCGTTCGGGTGAGGAAGCAAGTGCGTAAAAGTTTATTCGTTCAGTCAAGCGCCAGACGTGAAGTAGTGTGGTGACTTCCTCATGAGGCCAATGGTCTCGTGGGGGAAACGTGCATTCTGTAAGGCTCGCTGGGAAGGATTCATTTCAGACTCCAGAACCGTGGAAAAGACGTTACACCTTTTCTACGTATAAGGATAAAAGGATGCAGTGCGCTTGTGGTATGCTAATAGTGAATAAAGACTTCCCCTCAACCACCAGTCAGGACTCAGCATTGGAAACTTGATCACTTCAACCAAAACACCTCAAAATGACTTCATATCTCAGAAAACCTAGAGGACTCTTGATTGGCTTTCCCTGTCAACAAACAAATCAGCTTCGGTACATCTCACACCAAAATATACCCACAGAATCAGAAAATCACCATGGCACATCTTTAACCCAGGCGCCAAAATCTGACTCAACAAACTCGACCCACTCACCATCCAGACGCAAACCAGAATGGTTGATTCAAAAACAAGCTCTCAAGGAATCCTTTCCAACAGGTTGGAATCCACCCAAAAAAATCAGTCGACCAGCCATGTCACTTCTCAAATCACTTCACAAAGAAGATCCCTATCAATTCTCCCTTACGATGCTTTCAGATAGATTCAAGATCAGTCCAGAGGCAGTACGAAGAATACTCAGATCTAAATGGATACCAGATAAAATTACTACTGAAAAGATTATAAGAAAATCTGGATCTATAGGAATGGTGGTCGGAGGTGATGCGTGGATTCACCATGAACAACTAGAGACTGACTCCATTCCATCGAATCTCGCGTCGCGCCTTAGAAAGGATAACAAACCCGAGAAATCCAAGACCATGAAAGTCGATTTATCGATTCATGATGAATCTCATCCAATATGGGTTGATCCAGACATTCGGGATACTACTGCGCCGTCGATTGACCCTGAAGAGATTGATTGTAAGTGCTTTTACGATCTCAAGTCCATGACAGATGACTTACATTGACTTGTTTATTTCTTTAGGGAATTCTTCCTCCTCCTCTCCAAGTGCCTCCCATCGACAATCCGTCACGTCATCTTCAAAATCGACCATGAGCAGTCGCCCGCTTAATAGGGATTCAACTCGACGAACGTTGAACTCGTTCCAACACAGAAGTTCTGCTTCAGCAAACCGGCCTCACAGCCCACGTTCCACAGCGCTGGGAAGCGCCTTGAAGCTGGCGCTTAACCAACCTGCTTCTATGCATCAAAAGCGGTCCACGCCAGCTATTGATGCCGGAAGACGACGAGATCATCGACAATCTCGGTCTGATCGCAAGCAACCCTTCTGAACCTGGCATTCTATCGTGGGCATGCTATGCAAGTAATTCTCCTTCATAATGCAAGTGAAATAATCTCTCGTCAAATCCAAATGAAACTTTTTGTCGCCAATACCAAAATTCTATGTAACATCACTGTAATACCATGTTGAACAAAATTGTCCATGTGAATGGGCGTGCAAAACACGTTTAAGTTCTATCAAGCCCACATTGAGTATGGACAATGCAGTACCTGTACCTCTAACTGGCTTTCAGTGCAAGTTTTGTCACATCCACATTCCTTTGTAATCACGTGATGTCAATTCCACTGCACGCATTTTGCTTCTCCACCTTTACGCGCTATCCTGATCAATATGGTCACCAAGTGGATTTTGGGTGTGTGAGAATGAAGGAGTGACTAAAGTGATCCGACATTCATTCCATTGCACGCATATTCTTTCATAAATGTTTTGGAAGCCCCAAATTGAAGATGACGGTTCAATGAACCCTAACTCGATACCTGTGAAAAGCCATGAGTATGTGATTTGATGGGTGTGTATCCAAAATTTTGATGGTAAAAGGTAAACAGCTGGTCAAGGTAAAGAAGTCATTCGATTCCACTCAACTAAACTAAGCAAGACTCATGATCAACTGATCGATCTCAAGATTCTTTTGAAGACTAAAACTCGGTTTTCTTCGTTATCTGATCATCACAACTCATATTTCGCTCTTAGCATCCAGAAGACAGACACCAGATACCCAAAACTTCAAACGTCAAGATGTCTTTACGAATGCCCAAGGCAGATCATATGCCACTCTTCAAAAGTGGCTATACCTTTTCGTCTGGTGTTGAAGAGGCTGTTTTGAGGTAATTTTCAATGTGACTCATCACTTTCGTTTTCCGTGGTGTTTCATGTAGAGTGATTGGCTAATAGTGATTTGATCGGTGTGGCATAGGAACATTCAGGCTGTTAATGAACTGACAGATCTTGTCCGGACCTCATTTGGACCACAAGGTCGAAATAAAATGGTTATCAAGTACATCTGATCTTGGGACTTCAACAAGAATCAGAAGTGGAACACTGACGGTATCTGGCTTGATCGGATCGACTCAATGGTTTTGACTTTTAGCCATCTCGATAAACTTTTTGTAACTTCAGATGCAGCTACGATCATCCGGGAGTTAGAGGTCGTTCACCCTGCTGCAAAAGTTTTGGTCATGGCATCTCATCAACAAGAAGCTGAAATGGGCGATCGTACGAACTTGGTCATGATGTTGGCAGGAGAATTGTTGAAGAAGGCAGAAGGTTTACTCAAGATTGGACTCCATCCAAGTGATATCGTCTTAGGCTACGAAATGGCGCGTGATCGGGCTGAGCAAGAATTAGAGAGTAAATTGCGTTTCATGATCTTTCAGGTTATTCGGTTGCAGTCCCAGAGACAACATTTGCATATATGTTCGATACTGATCAGGCGTGTGCATTCTCTTGCGTCTTTTTTCTACGCCTATCAGAGCTCTCTTGCCAGACACTTCCATCTCCTTTGACAAAAGAGTCATTGGCTATTGCACTCCGAGCACCGCTAGCTTCAAAACAATTCGGTCACGAGGCGCTACTGGCTGCTCTCGTCTCAGAAGCTTGTCTATCAGTCATGCCCTCTGATCCCTCTTTCTTCAATGTAGACAATGTCCGTGTTGTCAAGATCCTAGGTTCAGGCCTTTCATCATCAAAAGTCGTGAAAGGTATGGTCTTTGGTCGAGAACCTGAAGGAGCCGTCAAACAAGCGAAACAAGCCAAGGTTGCTGTCTACACTTGCGGTATTGACATTTCCCAGACTGAAACAAAGGGAACCGTGCTATTGAAGAACTCAGAAGAACTTCTCAACTTCTCTCGCGGAGAAGAGATTCAGATGGAAAAGGTAAATGCGGCACTCCTGACCTTCAATAGATCTCACATATTTGTACTTTATACACAGTATCATCAAACTTAGATCTACGGTCGTATCATACTGACTAGACTTATGTTATTTCTGCTACTTCAAATTTTATGTCCTGTAGATATTCAAAGAGATCGCCGATTCAGGTGTGACGGTGATTGTTGCTGGATCAAGTGTAGGAGAGCTAGCTTTACACTACCTCAATCGATTCAACATTGGAGTTATCAAGGTTCTATCGAAGTTTGATCTGCGACGCCTCTGTCGAGTGGTTGGAGCGACTCCGCTTGCAAGACTGGGTGCGCCGACCCCTGAAGAGGCAGGTTACGTGGATGTGTTCGAAACGATCGAAGTAGGCGGTGATCGAGTGACAGTTTTCAGGCAAGAGGAAGAGACGCGGACCCGGACTGCAACGATTGTCTNAACGTCTTGGATGATGTTGAGCGGGCAATTGATGACGGCGTGAATGTAATCAAAGGGCTCATTAAGGATGGTCGATTGTGTCCTGGAGCGGGAGCAACAGAAATCGAACTTTCAAGAAGACTCACTGAGTTTGCCGAACAGACTGCCGGTTTGAGCTTTCATTCAATCAAAAAATTCGCCGAAGCACTAGAAGTCGTCCCACGTACACTAGCTGAGAATGCTGGTTTGGATTCCACTGAGATCTTGACAAGGTTGTATGCGGCTCACCAAAGTGATGACGTCAATGGCCGCTTCATCGGAGTTGACATTGAGGTTAGTGTGGCTTTCCTGGCGACTTTGGTGGTAGACTTGTTGTAAAACTGACGAGTTCTCAAAAATCAATCAACAGTGTGAAGACACCGGACTGAAAGACACCCGACCGGATCAAATTCTCGATCTCTTAGCAGGTACATCGTGGGCCATTCGTTATGGATCCGAGGCTGCAATCTCAATCTTGAGGGTAGACTCAATCATCATGTCCAAGGCCGCGGGTATCGTACCACCCAAACAAAACGCCAACTGGGATGAAGACTGATCAAATGTGCAAGGACACTTTCAGCCGCCCCCTATGTCATTCATCGTGAACCTGAACCGGCCATGTTTCCACAGAAGACTCGCCTGTATACCAAACAAAAGTTTTCAATACTCCATTTCTACATGCAGTTTCTGTGATGCTTGAACGAGATTCCTTGTTGTGGAGCAGGTTGTATGTTGGTTACCTATCAAAATAATGCAAATTTCGCCTCTTTGTGGGAATTCTTTTTGATGCTTGATCATTCTTGTGAATAAGCACTGAATGTGCTATGGATGAGTGGGGAATACTCACTACCATATGTGAGTCTTCCACACTGCCAGCATAAGGTAATTTCACCGTGGGGAAAACAATTGCATTTAATGTAGAATTTAATTCAAAATGCAGTTTGATGGAGAATTAAAGCAGTTCTCATGCATTATTGATCAATTCTTGCTCTAAATGTAATCACTTTTCATGGGGAAATCACTTGATGCTGGTAGTACCAGAAAGTCCACAGAGTTACCTGAACCCCCCAAAAGATGAGGGTGGCTAATCTGGCCCAGATGTGGCCCTGGTGTCTCCATTCACCTTCTTTACACAATACACTGAAGTGTGCAAGAAGATAGTACCACAATGTGTCTTCTGACCTAATGCTTCTGGTCTTATAATTGTGTTCTCCTGAGCAAATACACATTGAGATGACAGTATGTGACAAAAACCATAGTGAATCATGGATCATATACACACAGCTTGTTGAAGCTGTCTGGCTATGCATAAACTTATAAAATTATGCAAGAATTATAAAACAAGTTGAGCTTTTATCACCAACACTTTCAGGTCTGGATCACCTGCCACCAGACAACTTTCATAATTGGAATCATGTAGCTGCTCAGGACTGGTGTGCATGACTGATTAGGTCATGAATTGATCATATTGTTTTTGAACTATTGGATTTTTGATTGAGTTTCAATAGATTTAAACATTCAAATATCCATGTGGTGAAATGCCCAAGGAAAAGGGCACCCGAAGGATCCTACCTAAGGACATTTTGCCCCCTGCCCATTGGCTTGACCTAGTCTCTTCATGAGCCCTTATCTTGTTGAGGCCGAAATTGAAGTAATGTTTGAATTCTCTACAAGTAACTTTTGTAGGTAATGATTGCAATCACACAATCACTTCTTGGGAATGTTTCTATGACTGATTTAGAATCAAAATAATTGGCTGGAGAACCCCAAGTGTGCTGTTGATACCATTATATGATAAAATGGAAGGTTTAGGGTTGTAGAAGTGCCTGTACAGTCTGAAAGTGATCAGGTCTGATGAAAGGCCAGCCAGATGCTGGCAAAATTTGTTTGGGTGACATGAACTGGCAAGATATGTTTTGCAGCCAGTTGCACTCACTACTCAATATCATATACATAGTGTTCTACCATGCCATACCTATCTATAGGTTTCCTTGAAGCATCCTAGCTGTGTGCCATAAACTGTGTTGCACGGAGATTCAAAGAAAGATCATCCAGAGCGGATGCCCTGAAATTTCACGTAGCTATGTCATTTCCTTCTGTGCAAGCCAAATGAGGACAACTTTGTTCATCTTTGCTTGTGCCCTGAATTTATCTGGAATCTCATTCATCAACAAAGTGATAGTATATCTGTCAAAACTTGCCTCGTGTCCGCATCCTTGGAGCACATTGAAGTGCACACACCAAGGGCTTCTGATAGACAACTCAAAACACCCTTTGGAGTTGTTTCCAAACAGACGTGTCTCCCCTTTGTCAACTGGAATGTTGAAACTCAGTTGACCTCTGCTGGTGACAAAGGATCCGGCAAATCCTATACCCAAATGAATACCCGTAAAGGGTGCTCAACAATACTCTCAGTCTAAAACCCACCAAAAGACTTTCAGAGTTATTTCAAAATTCTATGTGTGTGCATGCTGACGTGCTACATGGAGACCAACATGGTGATGCTTACAAGCCAGACTGTAGAGATCCAGGGCTGCAAATCAATCAAATTTTATCCCTCAAATACTTCCCTCACTCTCTGTGCTACCAAGTTGTACTGCACAGATCTAGGGCATGGATGCAGGGCATGGCTTGGGATTCTCTCAGACCCCACAAAAACATGGGTTTGACCTTCCTGTGGTGTAGAAGTGTTGATAGATTTGTCTAAAAATTGGATAATTGGTCAAAAGTCTTGATTCATTCTGTCTGTGTCTTGACACTCATATATTTAATGCTTAGCTTGTATTTGGAGTGCTTAATTTAAGAATGTAATTTGAATCCACAAGTTTTGGATGCATGATGGAAGTAATCATATTTTAAAGACTAACAAATTGTACATTGCAGTTAGGAAAAAGTCACAGATCTTTCAACTCTGTGATTTCATAAACCAAAATCATAAACCAATTCTGTCTTTGTATATATCCGTATTGTTTTCTTACCTGTTTGGTTCCAGATTGGCCTCAACTTTGTGGTTGTTATTAGATG
>KZ142816.1:2923-13526 GCA_002157035.1 Melampsora medusae f. sp. deltoidis
TGTACTCACAGTTCCTGAAGACAGCATCTTGTTATATCGGGGGAGAAGCGTGGGTGAATAGACGTTGCGGTGAAGTTATCAAGAAGAAGAAAGGGCTAAAGCCAATAGGAAGAAAAAATATTAAATGAAAAAGTTTCGCAGTGCGCACGGTCAGATGTGAGTCATGTAAACCCATAACCACGCGCTTGTCATATGGCTTTAGACCATGGCACCACAAGTTTCACACTGATCAGGTTATTGATATGGCAATTTGAGGGTGGGAGCTGGTATCTAGACAGGAGGATTGCGCATATACAAAGTTGTCATCAGGTCAAGGGGATTTGAAGGATGAGAATGGTCAGATCACTTCACAGTCTGATCTGGTGTAATTTTCTGCAGTGGAGGCAATACGTCAAGTAACTTGAGGCGAATACAACTTGTTCAACCCCATACCCCACCTTGCTTATGGCTAGATATGTACCCGAAGGGTGAGAGTCGACTCGAGAGACAGTGAGATGAATCCACTATTTCAGCGCGAACGAGTTAAGCTTGACCATTCTCGGTGATCGATCAAAAATCTTCTTCTACTCACTGTCTAGTCAACATCATCAAGCAGTGTCAACCTCCATATCAGCAGGATCTCTCAAAGGGAGACATGAATATCTGAAGAGTTGGAGATTTTCCCAGCTCACAGCGTACGACGTGATCTCACTGCTTTAACTGCTTTCATCATTAAGTCTTGAAGCAAAAAAATCAATTTAGATCTCGACGGAGAAAAGAACTTGTTCCCGGAGCACTGAGACTTGAAGGCCTTTCTAACATATAGACATTACTTTGTATGTTGGATATGAATTGATGGTATGAAAACATTATCAATTTTCACAAAGTTATTTGAATGGATTTGAAGAATCTTCTTCATAAGTAGTGTCTACTTTGAACAACCGATTAAAATCCAGTATCAGCAATGTACAAGCTGTATGGATTTGACCAGATGAAATGCATCATCCTTTGGCGCCTTAGCAGCTCCCCTAGAGTGTCATCATTCAAACAGCTTATCTCTCAAACGGAATGACATGCTTGACCGTTTGGACTTCTCGAAGATTGATCGAATCTTGAAAAACTGGGAGGTTTTCCCTAACTCACAGCGTGCAGCTCGTCGACTGTGTTGAGCGATACTTCAAGTGCACCAATTCGATTTGAGATTTGGGTTCAGGAATCACTACTCTCATGATCCCTCCTTTATCCATGAACATCCATAAACATGCCTGATCAAGAAACAAAAAGGCAGAAAACATACACACAGAAGAGGAGTCCCAAGGGTTCAGCTCCATAAAAGACAAATAAACAAACAAATAAGTTCAAGACATTTTTGCAAAGATTGCAAAGATTCTGTTTTCCTTTCTCCTTGAGGTTGTGAGATTTGATAATGACCATCTTCTTTTGATAAAGGATCTTGTTGATATTTCAAATTACTTGATAAATCATGTTTCAAACTACAAGACTATAAGAAGGGAAGGTTCAGATATATATGTTCATATCTGTCTTGAACATCAGTGAGAAATCAAGTTTGAGCAAACAACCTTACAGCTGTTGTTGTAGCATATTTCTCAAGTTAACTCAATTTAGAATCACATGTTGAGTGACCAGGTCGCATTTCAAAGGCAATTTTTATTGTAGACCCTTGTGTAACATATACCTCAAGATGATGATGTGAATGTAGAATGAGAAAAAAGATAGATCTAGAGTAAAAGAGAGTGAGCTCAAAGACACATTCATTTAGATAAGAACCAATCGCGACTCACATATATGCATTCATTGATAAGGGAAAGTAGAATCCCTATTATACTAGAAAAATCACATGTATGTGAGATGATTCATCGAGAGGAAAGTTGAAGATCAGGAAAACAATTGTCCACTGATGCTATGGTCCTCCAATCCAGATTCTCAAAACAGTGATGATCGTTGAAGCACAGCTAAAGATCCATTGAATATTCCAGTAAACTCAGCCACAGAATCCCCAATTTCATTGAAAAAATCGAGTCTCACCAGAAGCACAATAGCAGAAATGTGAAGCAGAGTACTGAAAAGAGTCATAAAATCGTGGATTCAGCTGGCTTTCTGCTCGCGTATCTTTCGACTCAGCACTGAGATATTGTGCTCTGTGCTATTGTCAAACTTTTGAAGTACAGTTTAAAGCGTTTTGTGGGGCTTACGACCTAAATGAAGAGGTCCTGCGCAAAATCCAAGCAAAGGCACTTAGAGCTTCGATAACCCCTCGGCCGTCTTTGATAGGTTTGTTGAGGCCTTCCTGATTCGTGATGCATGAATTCCAGCGACTAAAATGACTGTTAGCGAGATATTGATGATAATAAATACCCTTATGAGATGAGCCACGATATGCTATCAGAGGGCCAAGAGGGGCAAATATGTAATATCTACTGCATGTCGATTAGAGTCCGGATTTATAAAAGGCTTCTTCTATACTTGATTTATGATGCAAAAACTTTCGGGTTGAACGGGAAAAAGGATTTTTTGAGAGAGCATGGAATTCGAGAAATCTTTCATGTGTAGATAATGGTTCGTACATTAGATGTGGATTTACCAGATGAAACCATTATGTGCTTGTACAAATCTCATCAATTGATTTGAAGAGTCTTTCTATTGTATGATTGGTACTTTGTGCATTAGATATGATTTGATTGATCATGCTTAAGTATTGAGAATGTACACTTTTTATTGAGATGATCGAACGGTCTTACAATCATAGAAATTGTTCTTTTTAGATTGAATGTGGATTGAACAAATGAGATCCATGTCTCACTCAGAGCTCAGAGTACTCACCTAGCTAAGCTGTGCCTGAGCCAAGGAGACACAGGCAAACCAGCCGCTTTATTATGGTGTTCTCATCATAGCAACTGGACAATCCATCAATCAACACCAAAAGATAAAGCCAATCGAATAACTGAATGAAAGTATGAAAATTGAAAAAATCAAACTACGCGCCATAGGTTCGGACGAGGAGGACCAGGAACACCGCAGCTGAGAAAAAGAGGGTCAAAAATCAATTCAGTTTCAGGATAGGTGAGCGTAGCGTAGATCTCAGGAGTGATAGATGGAGGAAGAGGACGAGAAGTGGGAAGAGAAGGAGGAGATGGAGGAGATGGAGGAGAAGGAGGAGAAGAAGGAGATGGAGGAGATGGAGGAGTAGGAGTACGAGGAGAAGGCACAGGAGGAGCTGGAGGAGCTACTGGACCGAGCTCTAAATCCCTCTCGGTCTCAGTAGAACTCTTCTTTGGAGGGACATCAAAGTAAGAGTAAAGAGTTTGAGAAAAGAGAGCCGCCCAGAACAGGATGAGAGGTAAGGATTTGATGATTTGTTTGATGAGGAACTCGGCGGGGACTCGATAAGAGGAGAGTTTTTGACTGATCGCGATCAAACCAATGACAAAAGAGAAGTTCAAAGGAAAGTAAACGAAGAAGGATTTTTGAAAACGATGACCGAAGATTTCTTTGAGGGTGATTTGAGGGTGATTCATGTTGAAAGGTTTAAGAATGGTAAGCAGGTTTTTGTGGGATGTTTGTGTAAAGTAGTGGTAGTGGTTAAGGATTGAGGAGGAAGACAATCAGAGAAAGGGAAGGTATTTATACCCTGAATTTCACGCGTCAAAGCTGATCCGCACGTGACATCCCGAAAATGCTATTAGCATTTTTACATAGACTGATAATGTTTATAATGTAGAGTATCTGTTCTCATTCCTTCGCTCTTGTGATTCGTAGTATCCCAACTTCGCCTTTGTAGTCATACATACTGACATGCATCTTTTGTTCTGTAAGTCAGGAGAGACCCTCTGAGGACATCCACAGAGTACGACTAAATGCTCGCTCTTTCTAGTGATAGTCACTCTCCCGACAAGATGCGCTAAGATTATAGAAAGATTTGAATCATAGGCAACATGATGGTCAAACTCTACCTCTCAAGAGAATTCAGGCCACCGTTCTTACCACATTGCAGATCATCAGTTTTATCCGCTTAGATCTTGCTTTCTCACCTAACTCTCGAATTTGTGCGGTAACAAGTGAAGATGAAGTTTTGCGGATCGTTGATGTGGATTCTGAGAGGTATGTGACTAGATTTTATTTTTTACGAAACACTCTTTATACGTACTTTTCTTTTCATACACAATTTTTTCCATTTGGTTTGCAATTTCCAACCACTCCTCGAGTATAGATTCAGACTTTCTCATCACTTCAAATACTTTTATTTCACGCTGTAACTTAAGGCTAATGGATGACTCTTTGATCGAACCTGGTCTATTTCGAACGAAAGGTTGTACAATACGTATGTGAGTTACTTTGGAGCACTGTTGCGCGTTTGTTGGTCTTCAGATGTCGGTTGATCTTCGTAAGTCAAATGTTTTGAAACCAGACCCTTTGATCAATCTTCTAACTTCATTCGGATCGGAATAGACAGGATGACAAAATGATCTAGTAACAGTTTATTCTCCATTAGATCAAAGGATCGTAGCAAGGTGTCAAGGACATGCATCTTTTGTTACTGGGATTGCTTATGATCCATGGATGAGTGATGAACGATTGTCCAGATTCTTATCAGTTTCAGATGACTGTAAACTGATCTTTGTTAGTATCTCTCTCATCAAACCTTTTACCCAAGATATAAAGAGGCTGACAAAGAGGATTTGTTTGAAGCGGGATTTGTCTAGTGCATCTTTATCTAGACCTAGATTGTTACAACAACATTCGAATAATAATAAAAAGCAATCAATGACTTCAACTATTTCACTGTCATTTCAACGTAATGGAGTTGGACAAATCGATTTTTCAATTTGAATCACGAATTAGGTGGCAGAGGAAATCGAGATAAAAAAATGGGAATATTTCATTTGTCACCTGGTAGGAGTGAAGTCTTTGTTTTACAACCTGTTATGGTAAGTTCTTTTTCCCCTGTATCAGTTTATGGATCTTTGAATCAATGTTAAGGAGTTTCTTGTTAGGTAAAAGAAATGAGTGTGGATCCTTTAAGTGAGATTAAGTTTATGAGAGATAGCTCAGTGATTGTTTTCAAAAGTGGATAATTAAAAGTATTTGGTAGACCTGAAAGATCATTGAGTGGAAAATTAGGAAGGTACAAAGAGAGAAAAAGGAAACGTAAGGGGTTTTTTGTTGTCAGTTCATTATGTATTGTTGTAGGCTATAGTTGTGGGTGTTTTTGAAAGTGAAATGGAACCGTTAGCTTGAATGATCTTGAAGAGGGTTTGAGTTTGTGCAGTTGTACTTAAACTTGGGACTGTGAGGAATGATAATTAGCTGGTTTGATAAAGGTCTTATATAATTAGAAGTTCAATTTGAAGTGAGTTTTTTCAGGATGCGTCACCTTTGACATACTTGTTTTGTTTCGATTTTCTCGTTATCGCACTTCAACTCACACTCATCTTACTTTTTGTAGTTCCAACCGTTGGCCATCAACCTGTTACTTGACATCCAATTTGCCTTACAAATTATCTACTCACGCTACGGTAGCCTTTGGACCAATTTCTCGAGTGAGTCAATGTTGATCTACGTATGAATTACTCGGATTTGGACTCACCAATTTTCTTCTATGTAGACGATTTCCAACTCCTTCAAACTGTTATCTCGATGATCTTTGGTCTGGCTGCAAACTTCGGCATGAATTCTTACGCTTAGCCTTGGTTCAGTTCTCTCAAAATCAGTCTCAGTATATTCCAAGCTTGTAATATTCCCATGACCCAGTTATTCAGTGTGAACCAACAATTCTAAAGGGATAGTCACTCGCTCATTTTCTTGAAACCTTCACTTGTTTCTCTCCTGAACTCCTCAATCATGTTTTGTCTTCATTTCTTCACTTGCTCTTGGAGTGTTTTTCTATCCACATCCTATCGTTTCTTTACCATAATTAGTTCACCACGGGACATTACATTCCACCTTATGAAATAGTGTGAAATTGAGCATATTCAGCTGTTATGAACTGCATCTGGGCGTCTTGCTTTCATATCACTCTCACTCTGAGATAAGAGTTCTGCAACACCCCCACTAAGCCTCAACACAACTTAACGCCCTGTTGATCACCATGAATCATACATAGACACCCCACGGCTCTGATCGATTTGATCGGCCCGATTATTCCTTCGGTTTTCCTTAGATTTCTTTGATAAATCAAGAGTCTCCAATCACCCTCATATGCGCACCGAATCTTGTCCCGTTTTGACATCCGATTTTCATAATTCATGTCACAAGGTTTCAGGAACTTCAGGTGTGACATGGACAAAGCTGTCTGACTTGGACTGTGTGATCACTGAGATGACGTCTTATATGTAGACTAGCTTGATTATGTGATCGAAGAAAAATGGGATGCACAAAGGGGCAAATGTTCACACTTCAACAAGATTTGAGAAGTTTTGCAATTTTACGTTTTCAGCGATACTCACCCGGGGTCTAGGTCGTACGGGCTATGTTGGATTCGGACATACCCGGCACTCGGGTCCTCAGTGCCGGAAGATCCGATATCCGCGAACAAGTGATCGACTGACTTTGTTCTGCTCAAATCAAGCATTCGAAGATTACCACCACCACAACTGAGCATTCGAAACAAATCAAACTCACTCCTCCACCATTCGTTCAAGAAAAGAAAAATTATCAATGACTTCAACTATTGAACCAATCCAACCTTCTTCATCTAATTCAAATAAAACTTTACCTTCAATCACATCAAAATCAGGTTACATCTTTCCTTCCATTTATTCATTTCCACCTTTCTTTACGTAAGTTTCTTTTCTTTCTGTTGGATCATAAAAGGGTGAAACGTAAATAATCGATGTTGATTTTTCCTTCAAACCTTGCTAGTAAACAACTAAATCCACAAACTTGTTCACATCAATTTAAATTATGGCAAGATTTAATTTTATCATATTGTAAATTTCATCGATTATTTAAGATTGAATTGAATCCAAATACATCAAATTTTGAATTATTTTATAATGCTTCAATCTCACGTAAATGGGTTTATTTTATTTCAGAAAAACTTGATTGACTGATGAATTCTAATGATGCTTCTTTCGGGGGGGCGGGATTGGGGTTTTGGGAAAATCGATATTGGATCAAAAAATTAGGGAAATTGTCAATAGAGACGATACGAGAAATTGCAGATCTGATGGTCAAATCAGGTATTTGAATGTTCTCAAAAGATCTGTTCTGATTCGAGCGTAGATTAATTGACTTTGATCATCCTCTTAAACTTAGGTACAGCTGATTATGATCCACCAAGACTTCCAACATCAAATCAAACTTTATCAAACCATCTGATAATTTATTTTTATCCTATAACTCATTGGTCGAATTTAATCTATGATTATATAGTTTCAAATGGACTCACAAACTCAATCATGACTTTATATGAATTAACTTCAGATGAAGTCAATGTTGAATTGAGAGGATTAGATGAATTTGTCTTGAGAAAAGCCTTAGGTTTGTTGGTCAAGCAAGGTAAAGCTAAAACCTTCAAAGGCACAGTAGATGGGATTGGCGGTGAAAGCGATGGTGTTAAGTTCTTTTAACATTTCTGATTCTTTATGACATTTGTTTGACATTTTTTTCTTTCAAGATGGAAATTTTTAAATTTTACCATTGTAAATATAATCTTTAAAAATCTATCATGTCTGTGTATGCTTTTGAATAGTCCAAACAAGTGTATAAATCTACATGGAAATCTATCGGTTTAGAATTTTGTTTTGATAAAAATTATTCTGTCGCGTTTGTTGGTATTGGGCCGTTCTTGATGCATTTGATCTTTCAATTGTCATTTGAATCGGAATCATGATGCATTGAGAATCGAGACGAGATACACACGGGTACAGAAGCTTACACAACTCGTCCACCCGCTGACTTGACGAAGGACGCGCGGTAGTTTTCCCTTCAGCCGCCTGCGCAAGCGTTGTGCGAGCGATAGCCAAAGCACGCGCCAAAGAATCAATCCGCGAGCGCAAGCTTTGGTACCGCGCGCAATGTTTACCTTCAAAATTGTAGTTACTTTGCTCATTGAATGCCTACATGAGAATGAATACTTATCTTTTCCTTTGAAGACGTCCTTGATTCTGCGGAGAATTCGTGGTACGTAAATCAAGATATGTGACTTGTACCACTGCGGTGTTTTACGGAGATCTTTTTTCGAGGTACGCTGATTTGTCTTCGCGATCCTCACCGCAGAGCTTCCTTAAATGATAAACAGCTTGCCATATCTTATTATCTACCCCTAGCCATTCGCTCCATTCATCGCATCTGCTCATCAAAGTGACTTTAACACTTACCACCCATTCTTATACTAGCTTTTGACATCTAGAATCAACAATGAACCGATCAATCAATACGATGGTTCTCACATGTGCTCATATTCTTTTGCAATGGTGGTCCTTTGTTACCCCTACCTCTGCTACAGGCCCGTTTGATTTGGGGGAATTGGGCTATCTGAAGGACGTAGGTGAGTAACATAGGGTTAACATACATAGCTACCTCCTCGAAATTGCGATTTCTGGGATTGATGAGACCGATTTGATTCCTCATGTACCACATTATCTGCACACAAAGATTATCACAAGGATTGGCACATCTCTCCTGGTTCATCTGCAGGAAGCTCAAAGGACCATCTCATGAGATACTTGGACGGAACCTCAGAGCAGGAGAAGCAATCTTCCCCCTTCTTCTTTTTACCCTCTCATCTTCAAGAGAGTAATTTGCCTCCTGGTATGTCACAGTTCCAAATGATTAACTCATAAAATAAACCAGAACTGATAAACCCTGAACACAGGCCAATCCCCAGATGGATTGAAGGCACTTAAGCTAATGAACCAGCTGTTACAGTCACCAGTAGATGATTGGCCCGAAAGACTTCCGGCGATATTGATGACCAGACCATCTTTCAGAGTCAAGGGCTTTTGGGGGTTTATTGGGGAACTTTCAGAGTTCATGACAACACCAGTTCTCCAAAAAACTCTTATTGAATTGAAACAACACGAGAAAGTGATGGAAGGCTGGGACAAGCTGATCTACAAACCAGTGAGAGAAGTACTCTCGGATGTGATGGTCAGATATGAAAATAAAATGCAAGAGCATATTGGCTTACTTGAACTAGGAACACCACTAGGAAGGTATGTCAAGCTCAGAATATCACTTACTTATTTTCAGAAGAGGTTTGATTTTGTTGCATCCTTACTAACTCTCACAGGAATTCTAAAAAGGTCATGAATATATTTACCAAAGAAGAGCAAGAAAAGCTAGGGCACTACAAAATATGCCTGCACCCAAAGTGGACTGAAAATGATGCATTGAATCTGTATAAATTATGGGGTTCGCGTGAGTCAACATACCTCTGATTTTCAACCATAATGGAACTTGATTAAACATTATCTCAATCCAAGACCTGAGGACGTACATGGATGTACAAGGCTCTTCCACAGTCAAGAGAATCCTTGAGTCACAAGCAATCCTGATGCACTGGATGGAAAAGGACACATTCATGGCTAACAGCCCACTGTATGCACGTTATATCAATTCATTGAATGAACCTTGCCCAGAACTTACAAACGAAATAGTAGGATTGGTTCATTCATTAGACGATCAGTAAGTCTTGAACCTAAATCCTCTCAGGTACTTCC
This sequence comes from Melampsora medusae f. sp. deltoidis, assembly GCA_002157035.1. Lineage (NCBI taxonomy): Eukaryota > Fungi > Basidiomycota > Pucciniomycetes > Pucciniales > Melampsoraceae > Melampsora > Melampsora medusae. Next base: position 12,586 of record KZ142816.1, read on the forward strand.
ATTTTCAAAGATCATCGAAATCCCTTGTTTCATGCTCCCAGATCATTTGAGAAACTCCATACTTTTCAAAGACATAATGATTATGGAATTTACGATCCTTTGTTTGATGAGCCGATTCCAGAAGACCAACAAGTTTTTATCTTCTGGGTCAAATGTGAGTGATTTTGTATGCTTTTAAGATGAAGGAATACCTGATTTCCTCCTTTGTTCCCAAAAAATACTCAAAAAGACATGCCATTCTATCTTGAGATGGTATCAAGGGCAGATTCAAAATACTGGCAGTGCTATATGACATTTCTGATTGCAGAAAACCCCACGCAAGACCTCCTGGAATCCATCATGCAACAATTCCTTCACCATGCAGCTTCAGAACATCAGGGTAATTTGGTAGCCCGGTTCTTAGAATTTGCTCTTGAACACACACCCTCACAGTGTGAAAGTTTCAAAGGATTCATTGAAGACGGACTGGCAGAATTGGAAACAACTGATGTCCCTTTGATCTGGCAGGAGAAGATGAAAAATGGCAGCCCATGATAATGTAGGCTGAAGAATGGATCAATCTAGAAACTAGTTGTACTGGTCACATCTTACAATTACATGCCTGACAGACATGTCATCTCACACATTATACATGCAATCTTTCTTTTCTTGCTCCCTTGTCTGATATCTTGTCTTTCAGTTTTTTGGGCTGTTGTCTTGTATCTGAAGGTCTTTTTCAAATTTTCTTTCAACTTGGGCCTGGTCACTTTCTTTGAAAAAGATGCATTCAAGTTAGTAGTTACACATTCAAAAGCTTCTGTCTGGAAAACATGTGCAAAACATTTGAATTCAAATGGTGGGGTAGCCTTAGGGTACGTTTGGTTGCGGTTACAGGTTGTAAACTCCATTTGACCCCAGGTACATTGCCCCGGGGCGATTGAGTTTATGTTACAAATTGAGTT
>KZ142817.1:0-10461 GCA_002157035.1 Melampsora medusae f. sp. deltoidis
ATCCCCTCGAGAGACCCGACTTAGGCTTCACCACTGCCCACTGCGCTCAAGATTCACCTTCAGCTAATGACTATACCAAGAAACTTGATGTAAATGTGAATCAGATCAGGGGAACTGAGACACCTCGAACAGACTTTACCATGCTTGAAGCTGGTAATGATGAGAAAGTTGGAGAGGCAAGACCACCTGATGGGGAACAACAAAATCGTCCGATGAAACGCAAGGGCACTGCTCCGCTCAATCCTTTCAAACCTGATCATGATCTTTTGCCAGCTTATAACCCACCTCATGAGCGATGGGTTGACCGATTTCCTATCTTGGCCATCTTTCGAGCCCTCTGGAAGGTAAAGTTCTTTTCTGAACATATATATCTCGATAAGTGCTGAAATGTTTCAAACTTTGATCAGGGTACACGAAATGTTGCTGGCTTACGTCGTCGGAAAGGAATTTATTCTAGAGTGATACATGACGATAATATTCCACTTGAGATCATCTGGTATATCGATAGTTATATTGCTCGACTTCAACGGCACAATGTTCTCAAGTAGGTTCTATGCATCTCAAACCGATTTTCAAACCCCAACCTGACCATTTCACTTTGGGTATCCATTCAGTGTCCCTACCGCAAATTCACTGCTATCTGGTATTCAAATCCTAACAGATGCATTCACTACTTTGGAAAAAATTCTAACCACTCCGATCCCATTTGGTTACATTGTACATTTGAAATTGGTTATATGGTGTTATCTTTTAGTGTTACCATTGCAACTGGTAACTTCTTTTGGATATATCACTATTCCTGCTACTGCTCTGGTTGGAATTGCTTTCCTTGGATTTATGAGAGTTGGTGAAGAGATTGAAAATCCGTTTGGATATGGTACGTCTTTCATTTCTTTCTTTCTTCTCCTTTCCTTTCTGTTCTTAATAAGATTAACTGATCCATATTTTCTTGTTTTTCTTCTGCTTTCTTTGTGATCAGATTTGAATGATTTGGATATGGATCACTTTTGTCATCATCTGATTGCTCCAGAACTTGCAGAAATCACGTAGGTCTTTCTCAAGAATCCTCATCCAAAATCCAAAAAAACTTACTCATCTTCCTTTGATGTTTTTCTTTTCTTATAGAGCTTGGGCACAACCAGATCCATCTGAATTCGTTTTCTCAATCTCTAATATTCCATTACTTGATACTCGGGATTTTAGATCAGGTTACGAACTTTTAAAATCAGGTTTATCAGCTCATGATATTCAAGATTTGTTACGTACCCGTCAATCTAGAGGTGGTACCACTTCTTTAGGTCCTACTATCAGTCCTGTTTGAAAAACTTTACTTGACATCTTTTTTGATCTGTATGGAACTGTTTGTCTTCTTTCATCACATTTGTCTGACTTGTGTTTTTGTTGTATGGATGTATCTACTTATCAAGGTAGAGGAATCAGTTGGAAATTTGCCAGTTTGTATGGTACATTGGTACACAGATTATAGCTAGATGGTCTGCTTTGAGTAAACTGATTCCAGCACAGCCAATATTTTGGACTGAAAGATATGAGCCACTTGGACAGAACGTTTCTGCGGTTTTGATCTGAGTATGTGTTCTTTGGTGCAAACAAAACCTTCCCAAGAGACCTGGGACAAGATCTGCCTGAGTATTTGCATCCCAAGATGTACACAACACATTGATTGATGGATAATGTGGGTGTTCTGTATGATATAATTATATTCTTTTATCCTGAAGGCAAGGTATTCTTTGGTATCATCTACAAACAGGCTTTGTGGATATAAGACACTGATCACAGACCTTCTGGCCTTTAGATAAACCTTTGAAGACTGAAGCAGATCACTTCTAGGATGACAATAAGGGAGACTCTGTGCCTCCAAGAAATCAAGAACGTATTTGTAAACATAGGGGTTGGTGTCCTTCTTTGATAAGTATTGGTGGATTGCATTTTTCCAACAGATTTGATCCATTTTGTATTTTCAGATTTGATGAGCCAAATTGTGTAGTTGGTGTGACAGTGTATTTGATGTAGTTCTTGGCACTCTTGGAAAACTTGTTGAGGTGAAATAATGCATCCGTCCATCTGCGTCTTTTCTACTGTTGTCACATCCCTCATTACAATGCCCTCCAAACATGTTTGAGCCAACAATTTTGCATTTTCTTTGTCCAGAGGACAACTTTCTGTAAGCAAACCATCATCAACTTTCGTAGATCTTGACCTTCAAGGGTTGTGGTCAGTTTACCTACTCCATTTGTCAATATGGTGTTAGAGTTCCACTTGTTCCAAAGCTTCCTCTAAAGCTGAAAAATTAGTAGAAATCCATGAAAGTTCTTTAGAGCTAAAGTCACTAGAGAGAGATAATTATTACCTGATGATATTACACACCAAGAATCATCATGTCAGGAGACCCATGCCTACTGATGGAAAATCAACCAGTAATATGAAATATGTATGTACTCTTGGTTGAAGATGACAACCTACCTGTGAAAGAGCAGTTCTTTGCACACAAATTGAGCGGATTCATCGTGCTTTCATACCAGAGTGATTGATCTGGAATTTCTTGCCCAAATCCAGCATCCATATTTGGTGGATCAAGTGATCAGTATTGGTGTTTGCAAAAAGAATTCAAGCACAGTCACATTGTTTTCCAGTGACACTGTCCAGAAATGCAACCAGAGCACGATTTCCCTTAGCAATTCAATAGTTGATTCATAATGCCTGCTGGAGCAGCACTTCTTTGCAGAGCTACAAGTACACTCCAATTCTTCAAGCATGTCTCTTCTTACCATTCTGAGACAATTGATCCTCATTAGCTATATCTTTGTGGTTTTTATTGTCTTGAACTGAAGTCCATGATCCACGCGCCCCCAAAAAACATGTTTTCCAACATTCAAGACAATTCTGCCCGCCTATGATGACATCTCAAATGTCCATCAACTGTTGGGCGGCCATGAAATCTTTAAAATACTTCTGATATGCAATAGTTGCATCTTGAGCAGATAGCGCAAATAACAGCTGGTAAGACCAAACACAGCAATCATTTCATTCTGAATGGGAAGAAGCAAAAAGCACTGGTGTGCCATACGGATCAAAGCCATGAAGGGTGACTCTAAATCTTCCCTAAAATGTACGGGCTCAATCACTCCAGACTTGCGTGCAGGGAGTCTAGCTCAGCACCTCATCCTGTTCTAAATAAGGTTGTGTAGGACAGATTAGGATAAAGTTTTATCGCTAAAAATGAATACAAAAACCTGCATTCAAAGTAGAGAATGAGTCATGTTTGAGGTTTTCTCCGATTCGTTAAGGGGACCTCGCAAGGGACGAAACGGTTCAAACAGATGACTCCCAGACCAGATTGTGCATGTTTGAGGCTGAGCACAAGTTGATGCCCATATGTCACGTAAATTAACTCCAACTGATCCTTGAGATGATTCTCCCGCTGTTGACCAAGTTTATCAGCGAAGTGTTTGGACTTCTCATAAAGCACATTGAAACTCTTTACAAATCACTTTAAAGAGCTTGATTGGTGTTCACTAATCTTCTTGACCTGCTCATACATACTCAAATCTTTTCTTTGATTTGAGCCTAACGATACTAAAATGTCTTCATTTCTTCATCAAAAATCTGATTCATCTTATTCTCCTTTCCATGACAAACGAGAAATCGAACGAGAGCAAATATTGCTTAACCCATTTCGAGCGTGGGTGTTGGAAAACTACGACTCACAGCGTGCGATCCGTAAACCATTTTGAAGCTTTTGGTTTTTGGTCCTCTTCGTAGCCCTTCTGCAATACTTTTCTTTAGAGCTATCACTCTCTGGGCAATTTGGCCAAGCGTAAGATTGTCACCTGGCTACATCCAAATACATTGTGCTGATTCGTTGTACTTTACTTCTTGGGTGTATGCGTCCTTCCGTATCGTTTGTGGACGTGCTCAGATTGCTTTTTTCACAGCATGGGCGACGTTTGTCATTCTCATTGATCGTGAAGTCACATCCCTACACCTCGTCAGTCGATTGCCCATCAATTCATAGAACATTCTACTAACCGCTGCGTCCGTTTCCTTGAATCGACTTGATCTACTAAGCCCCCTACACTGTTAACTGTACTTGGTAAACCAACTCTACATTTCCCTGATCACCCCAAAAATAACGATCTCGGCCAGTTACATATGGATGACGATATATTGACATGATACTGTTGTATGATAGGAACGGTGATCGGTTTTGTAGTTTCTTACCGTACCTCTAGTGGGTCCAAAAACCCTGAATCGTGAACCCAAGCACCTTAATGACTCTTTGCCTCTACGCTTACAGGTGCATATGAGCGGTACAACGATGGGCGGAAACAATGGTCTTCGATCATTCTAGCTGCACGCACGTTTGCTCGTGTCATGTGGCTACATTGTCCTGATGCGCCTCGAGCGTATGATCCGAAGGAGCCTCCTACTGAAGATGAGGTTAGCACGGACCCTCTAACGACATATAGAGATGACACGCTGTTTTTTTCTAAATGAATAAATGGATGGTTAAAGCGTCTAAGGTCGATTATAGAGAAGAAAACAATCATCAACTTGGTTGAAGGTTTTGCTGTTAGCTTAAAGCATTACCTACGTGGGGGTAAGTTTGAGTGTGATATCCTGATTCTTATGGTGTGATTGACATTGATCAATTTGTTGAACAGAACATGGCATTTACTATGAGGATTTGTACCGTGAGTAAAAAATCTCAATAATAGAAGCTCGTCTTTTTATTTTCCTGAAGTGTTGTAGAATTTTTTGGGATATACTAGATCTGGCGTGTTTTCTACCCAAATATGCTTCTCCCGTTGGGTGTCCCCTTGTTGGACGCGACCTCAATTTCACCTCCACAAAAACCTGCGCTTCAGCTGAGAAGCCTATCGAGAAGGATAATACAAAGGGGGAGTGCGATTCAACCATTGATACTCCTCAGACTGCTTCCACCCTCTTTGAGCCAGCCAATCACCCGGACAGTGCAAGAGTCAACGACAAAAACCTACCTGGCTCTAGACAACAGACCTTGAGACCCCACATGAATGGATCCCTGGATCCTTTCAAGCCGGATCGTGAACTCTTGCCAGCTTATAATCCACCGAAGAGTAGTATTGTAGAACTTTTTCCGATCTGGTCATTATTTCGAGCTCTTTGGAAGGTAAAGCTTTCCTTTGTAAAATTGATATCAAAATAAAGTACTCTGTACTGAGATGTTTTCAAAAATCGACTAGGGAACTAGGAATGTCACAGGCTTACGTCTACGAAAGGGAACGTACTCCAGAATGATACATGATGATAACATTCCACTAGAGATCATCTGGTATATCGATAGCTATGTAGCAAAACTACAACTCTGTAAAATAATCGAGTAAGTTCCATCTCAGCTTGAAGCTACAATTCAGCATTAACCTCAAGCTTCTACTCTCTGCGAGCTTCAATCAGTGTACCCACAGTAAACTCACTTCTTGCATCAATATTGGCAATGTCAGATGCTTCGACCAATTTGGATAAGATCTTAACAACTCCAATTCCATATGGATATATTGTACATTTGAAGTTAGTTATTTGGGGTTACCTTATATTTTTACCTTTTCAACTTGTGAATACATTTGGTATTTGTACAGTTCCAGCTACTGCTCTTGTTGCGATTGCTTTTTTAGGTTTTATGAGAGTAGGACAAGAGATTGAAAATCCTTTCGGATATTGTCAGTCACTGTTCTCATTTTACAACTTTATCAATTCCTTTCATTTGGTCCCTTAAAGTTTGATTTTATGGTGTTTTTTTTATTCAGATTTGAATGATTTGGATATGGATTATTTTTGTCACCATCTCATTGCTCCTGAGCTTGCAAAGATTACGTGAGTCTTTCAAGTCTTCCAATTCCAATTCCAATCCAAGTTTTAATCGTCTTGACCTTTCTATCCTTCACAGCGCTTGGCCACCACCTGATCCTTTCGAGTTCATCTTTTCTGCCTCTAACATCCCTCTACTTGACAATCGTGAATTACGTTCTGGTGTGGATATCCTAAACTCAGGTCTATCAGCTGATCACCTTCAGATGTTGTTGCGCCCTCGTAAATCATCCATGAGTTCTATAAAGACGGCTTAAAACAGGCTCGTTTCAAATCACTCAAATTTATCTTCGGGCTTTGTGTAATTGTTGGTTTCCATCACATCCTTCGCTTGATCTACTTCACATATCTATATCTCTTAGCCACATTGCATGTCTCCACACAAACCAGGTGTGATATATAAGTCTTATCAGCATTACACAATTCGTATGTCTATACCCTTGTTTTGTTTTTAGATCAATATGTTAGTTTATCACTTTATAGCATTTCTTATTGTGGGAGATGATTTGATACTTTTCATCTCATCATTGAACGCATGAAGACTTCCTGTGTTTACAAAACCTCACATGCTGTAAACAATTAAGAAGAGATTAGTTCTGATACATCAAATAGGAGCTTATGCCGTGATAGAGGGACTGGCAAAAGATCAGCATCGGTATCACATAAGTCTCCCCTCCAAATGGATGACATTCTCACCAACTTGCTGAAACGACATGAAACGACATTGCGTCATCTCTTGTGACGCACACAGCTTTTTGCTACAACTGTACTCTAGATTCGCAATAAGCTTCATGAAACTCTGAATTCTCCCTCAAATCTTTCGCGTTGAGGTAACTGAACTATGTCTATTGTTCAGGACTTTTCGCTATCCCGTCTTGGCCTTGTTAAGCCCGCCGACAGTGAGAAATAAGGCAATGGTGATTTCTTTTGATGGTGTCTAATATGATGTCTTACTCTGACCAATCCGATACCAGGGTAGTGTGTATATACATAGAAGAGGAAAAGAAAAAGAGGATGTCACATCTAGAGTTCGTCAGCAAAACATGTCTCTTCTCCAGGAATGATAAGATGCGATAAAGAAATTGATAGAAACACAAGTCAGACTGTCAGTTTGCGAGCAAGCTCAAAGCCGTCCACCGATATGTCTATGCACAATTCTACAAAGAAGATCACGGAGGTTCATGAGATTCTCAGCTTCCTTTACACCGACATGAACTCAACTCAACGATCACGTTTGCTATCTTCTCTGCTTCATGTACAGGTTCTATGTAGGATCTCGATGCCCTGGGAGCACATGCTAGCAGATCAGATTTCAATCCTTCATACAACAGCCCTAACAGCCTCTAACATCTCATTCTTCTATGTACCGGATGAATCGGTGCGACCCTTGCTATCACTACCGCCAACGGGGGCGTGTTGCGCAAGCCACTCAACAGACTATACACTCCGAGGGGGGCTTACGCCCAATTATCGGTCACAAGAAAAATTGACGTTCAAAGTTCAAGCAGTTCAAGATAAATAAGTTGCTCTCATTGCCAGGTAGAATTGCCCCCAAACAACATTCCTCAAATCAGAAAGGCTTTGAATCTGTAATTATACAACATAAGTGAATTTTATACCAGTACCATTCTCTAAGATAAGCAACATGTTTCAATCTATCTTCACTATTTTCGCTCTCCAGGTTGCTTGTAATTCCTTCTCAGAAGTAGCTGCACGCCAGCAGGAAAAACTCATTCGAAGGACTCCAGATCCACCTCTCACCATCAACACTCTTACCGCCAAATACACTTTCCCCAAAAACATTCGCTGGGAATCTGGTACGATCAATAATGTTACCGGACCTTATCTCACGACTGCTCCATCGCAAATGCCAGGTGAAATTGATATCAGAGGTGCGGACGATGATAATGACGAAATTATAACGACCATTAACACAGTAAGTTTGACTCTTTGTTGAAACTCCAGTGCATATGGTTGACGTGATCTGAACTTGCGCGTGTAGAACGCCGCCGGATGTGATCCGGCCAGCTACTCAGGAACGGACGAGATGGAATTCGTTTTCCAGAAAGATCATTGGAACATCATCAACCACGGCAAGGGGGGTGCCATCCATTATGGTTACAAACGCACACCTGCAGCTCCCAAGACTTCACTTGTTGGAGAGGTTAAACTCACCGAATCTCCCTACTCGATAGTGGCTTTGATCTTAGGTGGGCCACACTACATCCCTTATTACTATCCGCTATAATTGATTTAACACTTTCTGCTTATATTTTTTCTCCCGACGGTAGACAAGAACGATGGAAAGTACACCATCAATGCTGAACCAAACTTAGGACTCGCGCCTGTGAGCTGTTTTCGAGATTTCATCAGTCAAGTATGGTATTGATATTTACTCCACACTCAACTACATTCTATAGTGGGATCTCATCTCCTTGATGATTGTTGCAAGCAAACACATCGAGACATGTAAATAGGCGACATTGTATCTCTGTGAGTGGGCTGGAACCTCCGATCGGTATCTTTCTTCAAAGTTTGTGCACTAACTTGTGACACTTCCCATGCAACTTTCAGCTATGCTTGTCTACAGACGTCACATAAGCTACATTGACCATCATCACCATTGCAATGTAAGAAGGAGAGTTTAATTGTATTGGTTGCAGTAGCCTTAGAATAATGAAACTATGGCAAGATCAGCACGCGATTACATAAGTCGCAATACTCGACAAAATCACACATTGTATACTAAATTGAAAAATACAACATATGTCATTAAGAGTTGCCATTTGAATCACACCAAATCTTGGGCAGCTTTCCGCAAATATCATACCTGAAGACTTGAAAACCTTTTTGTCAGATGAATCCTTGTATTTCTTGGAAGATAAAAGTTTGCTTACTCCTGAGGACTCAGGACTCTTGCCTACACTTCCAACAAGGTAGTCTTTGATAAGAAGCCAAGGTCTTCACCGAACACAATTGACTCCAACCACATCACCAAGAAATTCTTTTTCCCCTGACGATCTGACCAAACTATGTGTTCTACTTGCCACACATTCTTTTTAAAGGTGTATTTGCAATAATCATTGAATCCCAGGAAACGTATCTTTATACATACATATCTTGAGGTCAAAAAATATCTATACAATCATCAAGATCCACTGCAACAAATCTTTTTACAAATCAAATGAGAGTCTGAAGGCAGTCATCATATTTGAATTTCACTATCTTTGGATATCTTCTTTAACCAAACCCCATATGCTTCAAAAGCAGTCAGGATAAAAAGAATAATGTCTGAGGAAAGCTGAGTAATCTGGAGTGCAAAAGTCAAATTTTGATATGAAACAATACCATTTTCAATATCTGCAATAGAGAGACTAGAGGTCGAAATATTTTTCGTGCCGCGTGAACCTTACGGAAGCCTTGCCTAATGTAGGGAGCATAGTGTAGTGGCTATCACGCTTCATTTGCATTCATGTTTCATCGCATCTTGAAGAGGTCCCGGGTTCAATCCCCGGTGCTTCCAACTTTTTGACGATTGAGTACAGCACTTCAAGAATTCTTTGGTTTTTTTGGAGATGTATTTTTTTAATTTGTTTTGTCCAAAACAAGGAAAAAACCCATTTTGCAAACTAAGGTTTGCTGCATATGCACCCGTTGGCATACATGCGGCAGGGAACTGTCCAGTGTCAGACTTCTCTTTGATCATTTGGTCCAAAATTGGTTTTGTCAACGGTTTTGGACATTGGAATCTTTGGGTTGCATCCAAAAAAAACCGTAGAATTCTTGAAGCGCTGCAATAATTTCTGGACCTGATTAAAATTAAGATTGGGTTGCAAAACAATGTTGGATTGTTTGGTTTTCTCCAAATCTGAGAAGTCTTTGGTTATGCTGCTGTGGCCAATGGCTCAGAATGGGATATAAGATGTATCTAAAGATTGTTGAAAATTGTTAGTCATGTGTTTCATTGCCTCAATTCTGGTGTGGCAAAAAACCGCAACCTCTGATGGTAAGAAAAAAGGTCTTAGGGATGCAAAACCTCACAACTTTTTCTTAAAGATGTACAAAGTTGAAGTCCGTTTGGTCAAGGAAGACAGATGTGTGGAAGAAAAAGTAATGGTTTTGCCTTGCAGATTCACTGAGTACGTAAGTTGAGTTTTCTTATATGTATATAGCGCCCAATATGAACAAAAAACAAAGTCTTTGAATAAATGGATTTCATGTTTGGACGCCACTATTTCTAGCCTCCTATCTGATATCTGTAGACCCCCTTGGGTTGGATCAGGGGTGTCAAGAACTTTGTAGCCCCTTTTTAAAATATGAGGGCTACAGCAGAGGGTGCCATCATACAAATAGTAACATTGTCTGCCTTTTTGAAAGAAAACAGTCTTGACCTTGAATACACATTTTTGACCCCAAAAATGACCAGGGTCTCCAGGGTAATAATCATATGATATAAGCAGTATTTTCTGACTCAACAACAACCCAGGTCTCCAACGCACAATCATAGCAGACCACAAAACACCAAGCCTTTGTTGCCGCCCTCACACTGATGGCATTTGATTTGCCACACCAAGTCTCAAAAACTTCTCACCTGGG
>KZ142821.1:0-13399 GCA_002157035.1 Melampsora medusae f. sp. deltoidis
TCAAAGTCACCGCCAACAGGGTACGCGAGTGAATCTGAGAGTGAGTCCAAGCTCTGAGACTGGTACTCTAGACTCCAGAATACAATCACCGCAGCTCCTTCTAATTGTGGGTCTCAATCATAAACCCCAGGATTTAATTTTTTTCAGGAGATGAAAGTATGGAGTGCATTCAAAAGGAGGCCCATCAGTCGAGGTAATCGATGTGCCGAGCCACGTATCGCTATCAGTAGTCCCGCGAGACAAGTTTTTGACCTGGTAGGACGACAATTCGCTCTTACTGCTATGCTGTATCCTTTTTGCAAGCTCTGCAGTATGTCTAGAGCACCGTATCGCTTTTTTTGTCCGGGCCGACCGAAAATCGCAGCTGTTTCACAATATGATTGCTATGAATGATAGCGGGGGCCCGTGGTTTCATGGAGACTTCAGGTCGGGTGCGCTCCGCAGTGATTGCAGTGGATTCCGGAACGGAGTGGATGCCGAGATGAAGTGGATGCCGAAATGAAGTGGATGCCGAAATCATAATGGAGCGAATGTCGAACTCTAACAGGGCCTGGGATTCTGGAGCGGGAATTGCGTCAAACTTGCTGCTTTCACGTTGCATGTGAAGCACCCGTTTCTAGGCGATATTTCTAAATTCTGATTACTGCACTCATGAATCCAAATTCTGTCTGCGCGATGCTTTCGCTGGGAAGGGAAAGCAAGGGAATTGAATGTACAACTTGATGTACGTTTTTTTAAGTTCAGAGCCCGATTTTGCCATGTTTCCCTAATGGGTTGAGTGAATGCACTGATGTGCACATAAAATGCGTTTCCCCAAATATCTATCAAGGGATGATAGCTCTCACATGTTTCACCTCACATTCATAGCGGAGAGAGACTGCGTGACACAAACCTGTACATAAAACTGCTGAAGGATGCAGAGTTGTCACATGCGATGTTAGTGTTTCTGTAGGCAATATGACCAGTGACCACAGCTTTCCGTGCGAGCGATACTTGCATAGCATCATAGTTTCCTTTTGGTAAGGCCCAAGTGTACATGGCGGTGAGCGCAAATGCTATAAAGGATAGATGGATTTCAGCATATCCTTTGTCCATCCAATTTCAAAGCAACAGACTCTCGTTTTCTGAAAAACTCTCTTGATTGATTTTGAGCATTTAGCAAGCAGCCAGACAACTATATAATTATTAGCTTTGAAAACTTCCAGACATCTATCCCTTTTGATCCTCTCTAAACCTTTACAATCATAGCTCCATTATGCACTCTACATCCATCTTTCAGTTGATATTATCTGTCCTCGTGAATGCTCACATTTACACTGTCTCTGGAAATTATTCACCTACTTTTATCAGAGAAGGTCTTACCTTAGCTCATGATGAGCCTCTCAAGCCAAATGCTTACCGTAGATTCAACAGCCTCCGTCCTGAGGGTTTGACAATACCGGATAGGAGAGATTGCCTTGATCCGGCCACCGCTCCACTCTCTTGCTCGGGACTGATTCAGCCCAAACCATTTTCTTCTCCTGTCACATCGAGCAACAGCCCTGCTGCATTCCGGAAGCAACATATAGTACTCAATCGGCTACCGTCTGTCAAGAAAAAAGAGCGGTACATAATTGTCTTTGAAGATGTGAGTTATCTTTGTCCTCTGTGATTATGGAGGACTATTTCCGGCGATGAAGACACAACGATTGAAACAGATAGTTAACCGCTTGGTAAATATTTTGCAGGGAAACCAACCAAAAAGTCTTGCATTCCAAGGGCCTCCTACTCGCAAAATGTTTCAAGCAATTCAGACACAAAAACCAAGAGGAAAGTCGGCTTGGCTGTTCCAAGAATTAGACCACACAAAAAATGAATGGAACCTTGAAGAAGTCAAGAGAGTGGGATACAGACTTCCCACCTTGTCTGAGAAGATAAAACAGACAATTTTTACCAAAGGCGCCGAGGACTTGAATATTGTCTCTACGGTTGGCTTGAAGGAGATACCAAAGCCAGCCTCATCTCAAGTCGACAAGCCATTAGATACGGAAGGTATTGCCAAGGCGTACAGAGAAGCAGACGGCACTCGCTTGATAATATCTGATTACGATGTAAGAGAATTTCCTGAAGAAAATCCTGTCTACCAAGACTAGACACGAGATTTTTTTGGACTGATGAGACTTTGAACTTTCCAAGGGGACTCTTCGTGAATTTGTGGACAACCCTGAGGCAGCAACACCATCGCCAGAATTGTTATCGGATCTTGAAACACTTAGCTTAAATAAAAACAATATGGTTTGGTTGGTTTCCGGAAGGGATAAAAGATTTTTGAGCGATCATTTTGGTCACATCAAAAATATAGGATTAAAAGCCGCTTATGGTGCAGCTACACGTGATCCTATTTCTGGGCAATGGGAAACGATGAGGTTTGATAAAACATCCCTTGATAGCATCAAGACAATCATGGAAGGTGACTCTATATGTTCTCAAATGGCATCTTAAGGATCGCAGTTGACAATTCTTTTTTCTCATAGCTTGGTCTTCCTCGGTCACCCACTCACACATCGAAGACAAAGATTTTGGATTAGCCTACCATTATAGAGTGGCGCATACACAGGATCTAAACAATCAGGTGAAAATGACTCGTGGTGAGTGCATAGAGCAATACAAGATCCGCATTACAATTTCAATCTAACATGATAAAATTCAGACGCAACACAGGCAAAGCAGGATATCGATCTAATTTACAAGAGTGAAGCAGAATTTTTAAAAGCCTGTCTGGATCAGGATATCCAACAAAAAGGATTACCATTAGTGACAATCCTCGGTAAGTTCTTTTGAAATACTTCTTTCGCACCCCTTGTCAGCATAAGCCTTAACCATTCCGTTGAACATGTTTAGGAAATATGGTCGTGGAGGTAAAGTCCAAGCATCTGAGCAAGGAAGAGGCCGTGCAATCACTTTATCATGGTATCCCGCATCCTGATTTCGTCCTGGTAGGGGGTGATGGTTCGTACAATGTACTTGAAAAATCTTCAACATTTCTCAATACTGACAATAACATTGTACTTTGACCCTTAGATCCAGCAGATGAAGTCATGTTCAAAGTAGCTCATAAGAAAGCAGAAAATGCCCAAAAAACCGCTCAAGGTGACGTAAAGCCACCCGTTGTAGCAACAGTACACGTCTCTCACAACAAAGGCCAGGAAACTAGCGCAAAATACATGGTAACAGAACCAAAAGAATTTCGTGAATTGTTATCAAAGATGTCATTTTCCGATACGAAGGAAACCCCTGCGGCTCTAGCTTCAAAGAAGGGGGAACTCTCCCTAGCCTCAGAGAAGGGGAAAATCCTTCAGCTCTCATCATGACTCACATCAGGCATGCTTCAGTGAGCCAAGGGTTTATAACCTTGAATAGTTGAGTATCTACATAAGTCTTGGTTGAAAGGGAGCAGATTTTGGAAAATTTAAATTGTAATCACAACACGAGCCACATGTGGAACTCTCCCTTGGCCCTTATGTTGCGGACGCATTGCCATTATATCTGTAGATCCATTTGTTCATGTACACTCGTTTTATTTTTATCTTTCAGCACGAAGTATATCAACATCTTGTCATCCTTCAAACTATTTGCAACAATGTGACACAATGCCTATCTACGCCAAAGGGCAAACTTCGAGTCCAAAGAGTCAAAAGAAACCCTCAATTAGTGAAGAAGCATGCTAGGCTTCTCATCATCTGATCTACGCCACTGGCATAGCTAGTCACAATTACCCAATGTTTGGTTGGTATCTAGAGCGATGAGCGAAAAGTAGCGAGCGTATGAAATTTGTACCTTTGGAGAACTCTCATGACCAACGAAAACTAAGATATCTAATTCAAATCGAGGACCATAGACAGCAAGCAGACACACTATATCAAATCATGCTGTCTTTTACATTGACAACAATTCTCTTTTTACACAGGTGAGTATAAGATTTCCTTTTGTTATGTTCATTTCAAGATACTCGAATAAATCTCAATCAAACCTTCTCCGTTTCTCTCGATCATCTTTTCCACCTGGTCCTCTTCCTTCATCATCATATCGACGTTTATCATAATCATCCCCTTCACCTCTTCTTCGACGATCATCATCACCACCACGTGAACTTCGATGATCATCTCGTCGGCGATCTCGGTCATCTCTCGGATGTCTATCTCGATCTCTATCTCTGTCTCTGTCCCGTTCTCGATCTCTATCCCGTTCTCGCTCCCGATCCCGATCTCGCTCCCGTTCACGTTCACGATCCCGATCTCGGTCACCAGATGGCTCACTCTTCTCGCCACCTCCTCTGCTTCCCCATCCATTGGACTGAGCAGCAGCAGCCTGAGCTCGCTGTTGTCCAAAGTGAGCAGCCTGAAGACCAGCAGTCAAACCAGGATTCTGATTGTGATTTGCAGAAGGACCTGGAAGACCATGTGGTCGACTGCGCCATTCTTCAATCGTTTGTCGTAGTTGAAGATAACCCAAATGCATCTGACGATGACACAACAATAACACCGATCAACATTCGGGTGAACTCCCATAATTGTCGCGTATTGATAAGCCAAAAGACAGCTTACCTTTCCACCAAAATGATCGGCCAGACGTCGATCACTATCTAAGATAGATAGATAGGCACCACAAATATCACACACACGAAGTTTTTGATGTCCAGAAGCTCCGGAAGTTTCTAATAACAAAGGGAAAGGTGTAAGAAAGAGATTCCTGAAGAACATGTTTGGAGTATCTATTCACCTGTCAATTGTTGGAGTTCACGCTCTTTTTCAAGTTTTTCAGCTTTCAAGGCCTCAGCTTTCGCCAATTCGGCCATTGATTGATCGACTTGACCGGATTCACCTGAGAAGTATCCAAGAAATGGGATAAGATTCTGTGGTAGCTAAGACTGAAAAGGAACTACTGACCCAATGTCTCCACTTCCGCCATTGCTCCTTCATAGGCAGTTTGGATCTCACCAATTTCTCTCATCTATCATACAAAAAGCGGGTGAAAGTATCCAAAATCATCTATAAGCGATGCAGCGGTAAAGAGACACAATGAGATAGAATGAAAAAGACGGACCAAAGCTGTAGTTCGGTTGTTTTCCTCTGGAGTTTTCTCCAATCGTTTTTGTGCAGCACGTATCCTGCGATCGCATTCCTCAACGAATCCAAGAATGTTGTTTTCGTACTCTCTTCGCATTGCGTGGACTGATTTTGGCAAAGAAAAAAAATGGAAAAATGATCTTATAGGTCATTCATGATGTGAAAAGATACCCACGTTCTGAGGGTGAAACTGTGTCAGCTGATTCTTCTGGATCGTCACTTTGACTTCGAGCTAATGCAGCTTCGTATTCGCCTTTCAACTTTTGTGAATGAGTTTTGGCACATGCTCCTAGATCCATTTTCTTGAATGAAAAGACAGACGAGTCAGATTCAAAACACTTGTATTTATTAAGGAAATTTAAAAGAGCTCACGGTGTTGGTAAAAAGATCATGTGGACAAGCACCGCATAGGTAACTACGGCAAACTTTGAGATCGGTGAATTTCAAATCGACTTGAATCTGGAGATCATGCATGATACGCAGAATATATGATGAGGAATCGAGTGGATTTCGACTTTTTGATTAAATGATTATAATTAACGAACAATTCCCATTGCCTCAGCTCCCATGAGATGCTCCAAGTTCTAAAGTCAGACGAAACAATCCATAAATTAGAACATGACTAGCGAGTGACGATATAAAAATCGAGAGGCATGGGGATTGACCTTGCGCTGAAGTTCGGCGAGACGCCCCATGTTGACTTGATATGATGCTTGCTGAGGTGAATCAAAACACGGTCGATGGATATGCTTGAAGTCGAGGAAGGAAGTCTTTTGACGTTGAACTCAAGCTGCTGATCAAATGGCTCATGGGAGTCAACAAATGGAGATTTCACAGGCGGGTGACACTTGGTGGATGTGAATGCGGCACTCGACTTGAGGGCTATGACCCGGCCCTGTAGCTTCGGGAAAGCCACCTGGCTTTGGAAGGCCGCGGGAATTCCCGAAGGCTCTCAAAATATCAGCGGGTCGACCAGGGCACGCCCTGAACCTGAGAAATCCAGGCTGTGGCTCGAGTTCAGGTGCAAAAGACATGCAGCAGGTAGTCGTTGCAAGGGCTCTTTGCTCAACCAGCTCTTGAGTCAGGTCTAAGCCCCAAATTTAAGGCATCTGGAGGGATGGGTATAGTGGTATCCAGCTGTACCTTGAGAAAAACACTGCGGGCAGCCCGGCGACCCGGTCCGCACGGGGAGCCTACAAGGGTCAGGGCACTCAAGCTGTGGGCGCGTGTTTTGAAAAGTCAGGCGCACCGGTGCGCCTGTTCTCACTAAAAAAAATGGCCTCGCACCCCTGTGCAACAGTGCGACGCACCTTTGTCGCGATTTGCTTTGTTTTAGATAAAAGCAGCGGAAAACATATATTTCATCATATAAATCTTTTTTGTTTTTTGCTCCGAGAGATGGATTTTTTGTTAGGATCCTGTGATAAGAGATGTATAGTGGCTAGTGTCAAAGCCTTTGAAATTTCAGACGGGGTAGATGCCCGGAGAAATGACAATTTGGCCCCGCGGGGTCAAATTTCAAATGAGCGCTTGTTTCTTGGGCGCAATCGTATGAGGCACGATTGGAGATTGCTCTAGTCCATGCCCACGGATGTCCAAGAATCCTAAGTCAGAAGTTCGCGGACGGCCCCTTTTGGAACCAATAAACCACCAAATGGGTTATTATCAAATAAGAGGCTGTGCCACTTATTCCCAAAAGGAAACTCAGCGTCATACGACGTTACGCGTTTCCGGACGACGCGAACTGAGAAATGCAATGATATAAAGCAAAGCCACAAGGAAAGATTAATCCTCTTTCCTCTGTGCGCTTCCAATATCTTCCAATTTCCTCATCCATTTCACCAGATTCTATAACAGAATCTTCCTTCAATTTTTTCTTTGCTCCTTAACAAAGTCGATTAGAAACCTTTTACTAGAATCATCAAACACGAAAGCATCCTACAGATTGCAGCGTGAATAATTAGATCCCCCATCTACATTCTTAGTTAGAGTTCTAATAAAGTCATTGCGTCATAAACCCTTTTTTCCACAAATCTCTGGTCTCTTTTTCTGATCTTCTGTCTTATCCTTACTGCTCTTGATCTTACTGCCCCCACAACACCCTACACCCCCCTCTATAGTACACTTATTGTCTATCACATTCCATCACCTTCCACTTTCTTTGTTTTAAACACCCACAAGCATGACTACCGACAAATCCCTTAGAGCCCGTAAGACGGCAGCTCCCAGTAGCAAAGGACAAGGCGACTCCAGCACCCCCTCCGGCAGTGCCAATACTGAGGCAGGTGAAAGCAGCTTGGTGACGAGCTTGCTAACTGGCGGCTTACCCGACCAAGGGAACAAGAGCCCAGCCACCCAACAAAGCAATGGTACGCATAGCAAATTTTCTCCAATCTTGATTGAATAAGTTGGACAATTTAGACGTCTTATTAACGACAGTCTCTGCCTTAATTTGGTTGCAAACTAGTAGGTCCACCTGCATCTACGGCGAATGACGGTGGTTTACCTACCGAGCCGAACACCACAGGATCTGGTCCTTTACCAAATACGGCTCTGACCGATTCCACTTCGCAACCTACGAGCTCGGCTCCCCCCCCTCCTGTTCTATCGACCCAGTCGACTACTCAATCGAAGAGCCCTCGGAAATCCCCCACTGCTCGTACCGGCAGCCCTACCAAGACTCCNCTCCAGAGAAGGTCGTCGGGACAGGCTATGTTGCCTCACTCTCGGGAGCTCCTCCCAACAGCACAGCAATTGATCTAACTGCTACTCACACAGATGCCACCTTGGCCCCAAACGACGACACTGGCGAGATTGACCTTACCAATCTGTCTGCCGTCTGGAATCGCGCCCTCTCTTTAGCGACCAAAGGAATGGTGGAGGAAGCCACAATGTATTTTCGTCTGCACGCATCCCTAGCCGCTAGCCAATCGAAACAACCGGCTAGCAACCTCTTCCTATCAGAACCATCTGCCTTCACTGTATCAGAAGCCCCAACCACCTATTGCAAGCTAGTGACGGAAGGTGGTCTCACCTTCATTCCGGGAGCAATAACGTCTCACACTGACATCGGCTTCACCCCCTATTTCGACCGTAATCTGAAAGAACTCAAAGGCCCATTACCATTGACGATCTTCAACAAACAATGGCAAGACTTAGCAAATGGTTACCACGTCGAGAAACATGTGAAAACTGACAATCTTAACAAGGACACTACCACCTACACCGGCTATCCTTACCCTCACGAGATGACTCAATCTTATTCCGTTTGGAACGTTAACTATTGTAACTTTGTCACTACCTTACGCGACGTGTATAAATTCAAGTTGTTCGCCTCTTGGGCTGAAGCTCACCAAGCCAACGTCGAGTTCTTTCACGCTAGAGATAACTGGATGACGGCCTTCCGATACGACATAAAGATCCGCATGAATGCCTTCGCCTTCAGAGTCTCAGAAAACGGTGCTAATGCTCCTCCAGACATCTCTCAACGCCGTGAAGACATAGCTGCTATCTGTTTCGCTGAAACCCGTCGCTTAGATGAAGCCGCCTTTACTGACAACCCATACGCTAAAGGTGGTACTAAGTTTGGTTATGATTGGACTACCGGCCTACCGCGCTCTAACAACAACAACTCTACCAACAACCACACCGTTTCTGTCAGCTTAGCAAGCCACGACAACGGTTCCTCCCATCCCTCCTCATCTCAGCCATATCACCATAACGGTAGCAACAAACATCATGGCAACAACAACCGCACCGACGGTGCCGGAGGGAACGGACGTACTAGAGGTGGCTATAATGGCAAGCATTTCAACCCCAACTTCGCAGCGAAGAAGGCTGCGGCAGCTGCAGCAAAACAGGCTCTAGACACCAAAGGTCCTGCTGTGTAAGATCTGATTCTCTTACCCTACCTTGGGTATGATCACCATGCTGTACCACTTCACCACACTCCTTTGTATTACCTACATTTGTAGTCAGCCCCTACCCACATTGTATCCCTTGATGTGTGATTGAACTATCTTGTAGAAACACGTTTTATTGACAATCTTTTTTGTTTAATTTCCTACTTTGTTCGTTTCTCTTGCTTTACTTCGCATAAATTCCTTGCCAAAATAAAGATTACACTTGTTTGCACCTATACCTTCCAAGTCAATGTGCTTCCCAAATGAACGTCCCATACAACCCATCCCTAGAAAGCCGAGTGCAGAGGGCGTAACACTCCAGTCCATATCGGAACAGCGACAGGTCGCGTCCTCTCCTAGTAATGTCCTACAGAACTGGCCTACTAAGGTAGAATGCGAGATGAACATTCCTGCATGGACATCAGCCCTGAGGAACGCGCGCCTCTTGCCAGAGTTCCAGGATGCAATACACGGATTTCAACATGGTTTTGATCAAGGTATTCCCAACCATGTTCTGTTGGATGAAGAAACCAAGGATCCTTTACCCTTCTACACCCCGGATAACCACTCCTCTGCCAGATTAGCGGCGGAAAAGATTCAACAATCAATCCGGGATGAAGTGGAAGCCAAACAAATGATTGGCCCTTTCAGTAGAGATCAATTATCTACTGTCTTTAAATTCTTTCGGACTAGTCCAATGGGTGCAGTAATCAATAACGACGGGTCTCTAAGACCAATCAACGACCTATCTTACCCTAAACGTAATCCCCACAAGCCTTCCGTAAACTCCTTTGTCAACGCAAAGGATTTCAAGACCACTTGGGATGACTTCAAAGTCGTCGCGGCATTCTTTCGATCTTCCAATGAAAAATGGTTGCTAGCCATTTTTGACTGGGAAAAAGCATATCGCCAAATCCCAACATCAATGTCTCAATGGCCTTACTTATTAGTGTTAGATCTAGAAGACAAAATATATTTGGACACTAGGATAACTTTTGGAGGGGTCGCAGGTTGCGGTGCTTTTGGAAGACCAGCCGACACTTGGAAGAAGTTAATGATCTCAGAATTTGACGTCTTCACCGTGTTTCAATGGGTGGATGACAACCTTTTTGTCAAGCGCCTCATGTCATCGACGAAAATAGAGGATATAGTAGCACGATCCAAAGAATTAGGCGTCATAACCAACAAAAAGAAATGCTCAGACTTCGCTCATGAACAGAAGTTCATCAGTTTCATCTGGAATGGAATCGAAAAGACAGTGCAATTACCAGAAGAGAAGATTGAAGAACGGAAACACCAAATATCAAAGTTCTTGAACGGAACAACTTTCTCCTACGATCAAGTGGAGGTCTTGACGGGTAGACTCACTCATGTCTCGTATATTCTGCCCCAACTGAAATGTTATCTGAATAGTTTACACCGTTGGAAACAATCCTGGGTTTATCCTTATGCTAAACAAATACTACCCGAAGATGTTAAAGAAGACTTGATTTATTGGCTTGGAACACTATCGACTTTCAGAAATTATTGCCTCATCCCCATGCTTCAACCGAAAGAGATAAACTGGGTTGGAGACGCATCCACCTCGTTTGGAGTGGCAGTACTGATTGGAGATTACTGGTGTCAATACAAACTGAAGAAAGGTTGGGAATCCTCCTCAAAAATTAAGAGGGGAATAGCCTGGTTAGAGACCGTAGCTATCCGATTGGGTATCCTGATGCTAATCAATATGCGATGGCATAGAGGTCAACATTTGAATGTGTGGACGGACAATACAACCTGTGAAGACACGTTAAGGAAAAGGAAATCAAAAGATAGGAGCGTAAACGAAGAATGGAAAGTGATCCAAAGACTTCTGATAGACGCTCAAATAGACATGAACCCTTTAAGGGTAGAGTCCGACAATAATGACGCTGACACATTGTCTAGAGGCCTACCTACTAACCATCAAGAGGCCAAACGAATAAGATTTGACCTGCCACTTGACTTAGACGAGTATTTCAAAATCACTCCGTAAGTTTATTCCAAATTTCCCCAAAACATATACTATATTAATATAGGTTGTTTTTCTACTCCCTTTTGTTTCCTTCTGAAACCACTCAACTTCGTGAGTTTAGAGAGAGATTGCCTAATGAAAGAGACTCTACTCCTTTGGCAGCGAATAATGCATGATCGCAGTGGGATATAGGGGTCAAGGGTGTTTTTGATACACGTATTATGTAAACATAGCCCCTGATTTGTAAAGATTCTCCCAGCGCCGAATTTCTTGTAGGATGAGAATAATGATTAGATGTTTGAAATTATCATGAGTTTATAAATAAAAGTCAGAGAATGAGGGAAACCTTTTTCTTACCTACCTTTTGCAAACGATCAAGAGCAGCCAGACCATTCAGGTCAACTCAAATCAAAGTTTATCACCATGTCTTTCACAGATTCACTCAAAATACCTGAGTTTTTATCAGGAACAGGTCGTTCAGAATAATCCCCATTACAAACACATCTTTTAGGGGGTGGAAACCCAACACCTTACACAGCTATAACAGTGCAGTTAAGAAATTCTTGAAGTTCTTTTTAGAAGACAGGAAGACGCCATTCAGGCTACCTGCAACACCAGATGATATATACGATTTCTGCCTCTGCGTAGGGCGAAGCGACAACAATACCTCCACCGAATGCATTAACGCCAAGTCACTTTTGAAGTACCTCAGCGGTCTACAAGCCTGGCACCTGTTCCACAAGACAGAATATCCTCACCTGACGAAGAGCATAGTGAAGGTAGCCCTACGAGCCTCCGAAAGGGCAGACGCCAAAATACCAAAGCGGCCGAAGAAACCAGCAGTTATGATTGATCACTTACTCGCATTATACCACTCGCTCAACAGCGGGTCCACGAAAGATCAAGCAATCCTCGATTGTGCCATATGCACGTTCTGGGGTATGGAAAGGTTGGCAGAACTCACGTACGATGTAAACTTAGGAGAGCCTACTTGGATCAATTCGGTATTAATCGCCGACACGGTGCATCTACCTAACAACCTATCACACATAATTTTGATAGTTAGAGGGGCCAAAACAGCAAAAGCCGGAGAACCCCAACACATACTTTTAAACGCCCAACCCAACGTATTATGCCCGGTACAAGCAGTCCTACGACGCATGAAAACGTCAAACAATCCACGTGACTCACTCCTTGGTTACCAAGAAGGAATCGAGGAGAGAATTAACCTTTCCAGATCAGCAGTAGTTAGTCGTTGCCAGCAAATATGGAGAGCACATGGCTGGAACTCCATATCAGGACACTCCTTCCGAGTAGGAGGCGCGTCATTGAGAGCAGCTTTAGGTGTATCTCACGACGACATAAAGACCTTGGGACGATGGACATCAGAGTGCTATCTTCTTTACCTGCGAGAATACACACCTTTGGAAATGACTAGGACAACATCTGTTATCCAAATGCTAAACGCGGCAGATTCCAAAGTCTCAGTTCGATCATAAGAGTGGGTTGAGCTCAGGCTCAGGCTTATTAATAAAACCGAGTTATGGGTATATCACTAACCCCTCCATTATGATCTTCCTGTTACCTTGTAGTCTTGTCTAGGTGTCAGGTCTTCCTAACCTCTTTCTTCCTTATAATTGGGACTCCAGAAAGCCTCTTCAATAGGCTATTTAGATAAGTTCAATTTCAAGAAATGGTTTGGGAAAACCTACCACCCAAACACTTGTGGTACTTCACAAGTGTACACTTAGCAAAACACTTTAGTAAACTAGTATTCGCTATAAAAATCATTTATTATATACTCTTTGTTTAATAAAATCAATAAGTAAGAAATACAAAAACATTAAAAGAAAGAGAAATAATTGGGTAGGATTACCCGATATTATACAACAGAAAGAATCTGTAAAACAATGTGAGATATGGACAATCAACCTCAAGGATCCTCTCTCACAGTAATTGTACTCAATGGCCATCAATAGACGCTGTCAGGCTCAGCGCCGCCGCCGCCAGCAGCACCAGCATAAGCAACCATACTCACATCCATCAAGTCATGTTCAGAATATACCTTCCAGCCCAACTTCAGACCAAAATATGTTGTTGAACTCTGAAGGGGATTTAGAAATGACAATCAATCCACTCGCCAACAATCACCCTGAGGAAGACTTTCCTGGCATTCCCATCATTGAAGAAGACAATAATCATCCTGAAGTTGTCAACCAAGCTGCTAAACCAATTTACAAGACAGCACGTCAGCTCGCTCACATTTACCAAAATTGGGAACAACTCAATATTAGCATTGAAAAAGCCAAAGTCCATTATATTAAACATTCACCTTCAACTTCAGACTTAATTGAACGTCACACCACCCTGCTTGAGCTGTGTGAGTATAATAATCT
>KZ142828.1:0-13664 GCA_002157035.1 Melampsora medusae f. sp. deltoidis
GGGGCTAGCTAAACTAACGCCAAATTCCACAGTCGTTGGCGTTAAAAGTGTATTAGGTCAAAGTTAACCCGCGCTTCAAAGCCTGGGTTCACAATGATTTTGCGCTAAAGTAGGGCTAAACTTTCAACGTCCCTCATCCTCAAAACTGTTCCATTGCATCGCACCAAAAATAAAGCCTTTTTTTATTCACAACATGAATGCCAGAGAGATCATTCAACAGCACTTGAGTCTCATTCATTCCTGAATCAACACATGTATGAGACAACAATACTACAAGCTAAATCTTATCATTCTGTGTGACTAATTGCTCTTGTTCATGAACAATCTTGATTTATGAAATGAAATCTGAATTTTTCAATAAAAACAAACTGAGGCTTGAAATAAAAGGAAACTGAATCCTGGAATAACAAAAGACCAAGTCTTGACATGAAAAACAACCGACTCTTGAAATCAAAAGAAAAGTCTTGAAATGACACAAAATCGAGTCTTGGAATCAAAGGAGACCAAGTCTTGAAGTGAAAAGAAACCGTGTCCTGAGATAAACATAAACTGAATCTTGAGGTAAAAAGAAATCGAGTTGAAATGAGAAGAAACCGAGTTGAAATAGAAAAACTGAATCTTGAACCAATAAGTAACTGAGTCTTGAAATAGAAAACAACCAAGTCTTGAAGTCAAAAGAAACAGAGTCTTGAAAACAAAAGAGATTGGGTCTTGAATCAAAAAAAATCGGGTCTTGTCTTGAGATCGAAAGAGATTGAGATTTGGGAGTGGGTAGTATGATAGAAGGGGTGATGAGGAGTGATGTGAATCGTGATGTGTGGATGAGTAGTCATGAGTGCGGAGTTGTGTGTTTGGAGGGGGCAGAGTTAGCTAACGCGAATCGCTAGGCTGGGTTAAATTTGACCCAGCCTAGCAATTTTTTAAAGAAAAGTTGACTAAAGATTTCTCAAAGATTCACCGTTGTGGAAATTTTGAAATCTTTGGTTTAAATAGTTAGCTATTCCGACCACTTAACCCGACAATTGCGGATGCTCTAATTGGATATCTATATGGTACACAACCAAGAAATTGAACCCTTGTGCGACCCATCTGGCCGGCCCGCAAAATTGGCCAGTCACTGTTCATTTCACATCATGATGTACAGTAGCCCCAAGAGTGATACAACACCAGTTTACCCTGTCCGCCCCGAGCCCAAGCAATACACCATTAACATCATTACAGTGTAGTACAAGGCCATGCGGAACAAACTGGTGTTTTATCTTTCTTGGGGCTACTGTACAGACATTTCACATGTATTTGAATATGCCGGTGTGTTACATCAGGTGGTGAGTGCGGCTCAGAAAATGCACCTAGGTGTTTGAAAAAGCCAACCTTTGGGGTTGGCACACCTTTTTGAAAATCACACTGGATCACAGGAAACCTATGTCCTGTCACCAATATTGGAGTTGTTGACAACAGTAGTGGGACTTGGGTACTCGCTGTTGCCTACTTTAGTTAATGTGTCCTGCCTTTAAATGTAGAACTGCTGTTGTATATGGCTCTGGCAACCACAAGGTGGAAAAAAATCTATCAAAAACAACTTTTTGGCTTTCAGCATTTTTTTGCAAAAAAAACATGCCAGGCGCGCCAAGTGGCGCCTTGGCGCAAGAAAAAACACCAAAAAAAATGCCTTGGTGCACTTACTAAAATAACAGTGCACCCAGAACCTGAGTGTCACAAGGCCCAATCAGGCTCAATTTGCCAAACCATCCAATATGTATGTACTCAGTGAATACAAATTCAATCCATAGCAACATTCAAACTTGATCCTACTTGATCACTTCTATTCTGTCCTCATCCTTTATATATCCATTCATTCAGCATTTGAAAATTGCCATCACTATACAATATCAATACTTGTGTATAGGTCTTTGCCCCTAAATGCCGGCAATCATAACAAACCCACATCAGGCTATGTGACTTCATCACAAAATAGTCCTTGCACCACGCCACAGAAAATACAACAACAGATCTTCTATTATGCCTTGCCACAAGCACAATGCTACACAAACAACGTCATGTTAAACCCATTAGGAACACAAAGAGATGTTTGAAAATGATACAACATTATACATGTGGTAAATGCATAGTAAGTTTTGGGAGATCACAATACACAGGACATTGGTTCAAACAAATTGATGGATTTGGAATCACATGAATATCCCTACGGTGTCAGTTGTACTAGCTAGCAACCTGCACTGGTTGCAAGGTTTGCACAGGGCTGCTATTGCTCACGTACACAAGATGTTCTCCCTTTGAGTACAGCTGTCATGTTGCTTGTAAAATTGTTGACTTCTCCTGTCATCCATGTTTCAAAGCAAATTTGTGAGAATCAGATGGTTTCATCTCACTATGGAATAGCCATCAAAGCTTCAGACTTTTGAATACCTCTTCCATAAACAAAACTCTACTAATAAACATTGTCAAGAAACATTGAAACAGACCATGTTCAACCTTCCAAGCAGTAACACTGATATCAAGCAGTTGGATTCTTTGGGAAGAAATAATGAAGAATTGGTAACATCTTTTCATCAATCCTCCTACAAGGTTCTGTCACATCTTCAGACAAATTTGTATAATCAGGAATGTTCTGTTTGCCTGAAAGGAGGAAGATCAGAATACTTGCACAGGTTACATTTGTGGGATCTTTTTGTGATCAAATCTTATCTTGTGCACCTGAGTTTAGACTACAGACCCAAGCACATAGCCGTGTGGAGAAAGTTGTGGGGGGGCCATAAGTCCATTTTCTACTTTCACTGGGAGGAGAATTCTGTCACTTGAGCCAGAGTGTGCACCAAATTACTCAGACTCATGAGTGCACACGCATCCACAGTGACTGTGGCCACTTGTGCACTGCGTGACTCTGAGTAATACATGCCGCACTCCCGCCTGAGTGACAGGATTCTCCTCCCAGTGTTTAGGCCCTGCTTGGTAGTGATTATTTATACTACATACAGTATAGTTTTTTACAATGTAGTGTGCTTGCAAATACTACATTATTTGAAACAGAGTTTCAATACTACATAATATTCTTGAACTCCCACTTGATAGATATTTTGTCACTCACCTTCAAATTCAATGAATGGTGATCTTGCAATTGCACCAAGTTTTCCTCCACTTGTTTTTCCACTGATACACCATCATTGATATCTAGTTATGAAGGTTTCACGTCTTTGGATTTGAATCCAGAGCTTGGTGATCTCATCCAGGCTGCTGTAGAAAAGCTTGCCATTGGCACCAGCCTTTGTCCAATAAACCCTCTCAACCTTTGATGCCAACTTACTTCAAGAATCAATCACATAATAAACCATTTTTAAAGCTTACAAGAAAAAAATACTGATATCAAGCTTGCCAATTCATTCCAATGACCCCATTTTTTTAATAAAATCAGTGTTTGGTTTAATCCCAATTACAAAAGGGATATTTGTGTTACAATTCAATAGAATAGGAAAGTGAAAACTTCAAAGGTTCAAATCCATGATCATTTTAGACTAGATAAATAATCACCAGATGATCAATTCACATCTTTGGGGTCTGCAGATGAGTTGGAATGAATGCGGGCATGGTAATAGTATGCTGATAAAGTGGTGATGGTGGGAGGTATCAATCATTGTCTCTTTGAGGAGTCACTCCTTGATGTTTCAAGTCATTCAATAGGTTGTGATTTGTGATTTATCCTTTATAAATCTTTCTCTCTGAATCTGAGTATGTGTCCATGTATGCATCACATGCGCAGTTTTGACTTTCTTCACAAAGCCTCCAGAACTGTGACAGGTGGTGATAGATCTACATACACACGCGTGCCATGCTTTTACAGCGGGCTATCCTTTCCGTGACATCTGCGTGATACACTACCCCAAAAGCTCACTGTACCGCAAGTTTTCACCAACTGCCGATTGCGAAAAATTTAAACCAACTGGGCGCGTTTCAACTTCCAAGAACCTTCAACTTAGATATCCAAACCAAGACCCATCACTGAGCTAAATTTCGAGTCTCAAACAAGCAGAAATGGCCAACCTTTTCCAAAAAAGAGTATCAATGATCCTCACTCCCGCGCGATCATCAAAAGTCTCGAAGAACATTCAAATACGGTCTTGGCCATGCTCTCCACGGTTGTCGTTTGCTTCCTCTTCGCAAGTGGTATCCAGGTCGACTTCGTCAAGTGGAGTGAAAGCTGTTGGACTGCTTGGACTGCTTGGACTTGCCGGAGTAGCTTTCGGCATCCCTGGTGAATTATCAAGACGAGAAAAACGAAAAGTTACAAATGACGAGAATGAGGCCAAGGGCCAGGAGGTCTTGGCATCGCGGACTGAAGAAGAGACATCAACCGAGGAATCAGGCGATTCTTCTTCAAACCAACAAAGTGCCTTCAGTGCGTAACGTTCGATCTCAATGATTATCGCAAAGTTGTTGACATAAATCTCGGTTTCGACTTTTTGGAATTGCTTTTCAGACCCTGAGACGGGCGAAATCAATTGGGATTGCCCTTGTCTAGGCGGAATGGCTCATGGAGTCTGCGGAGAACAATTCAAGTCCGCATTCAGTTGTTTTGTATACAGCGAGGCGGAACCGAAAGGTGTCGAATGTATAGACAAATTCAAATTGATGCAAGAATGTTTTAAGGAGCATCCCGATGTATACGGTACGTCGGTTTGACTTTACTCCCTGTCAGTACTTCCTTTTGGACTGACCATTTGATACTTCGGGATATCGGATCGGCACTTCATGTAGGCGAAGACTTGATCGGCCAGGAAGAAGATCAGCAGCAGAATGAGGAACAGGAGTCAGTTGAAGAGGATGACTTTACTAGACCTCTGACTCCTCCTGCTAGTGTCGGCCCCGCAAATTCAATAAACTCTGCTTCCTCTCCGTCGGATTTGGGCAGTGATCTCTCTGATACCCAAACACCTGCAACAGCTCATCAAAGTCCCGAAGTCAAAGGTTCAATTAAGACATAATCAATGAACCAATGAGTGAGATTTTGAAACAAAAACGGATCCATTTGATCCCACAACTTTCAAAATGTACAATCAGAGGGAAGTTTTCATAGGCCTGGATGTACCATGTTTGCCAGTAAATTATAATATCACGTCCACTCTTGTGTCACAGAAAGGACAAGTGTGCCTTAGAGCATTAACACACAGAGAATACTAGCCATACGAGTGTCCATTTCTCCGGAAAAAACAACTGCAAAAAAGTGCAACTTTGATGCCTCGTTTGTTGCTTATCCCGTGTCACACTTTGAGTTTTTGTCACGAAAAAAACCAAGACCTCTGTAGCACGCTACGAGTCGAATTTCTCTATCCGCGTTCTGCTGACGAAGTGGACTGTATTGAGGTTGAGGACAGAGTAAATTACAAACGGGCAACTTAGCAAACAAACCGGAATCACCTAGTCCTATTAGCTACCTACGTGAGATGCTGGCAAGGCATACAGAAGGGTTCCTCAAGTACTAGCCAAAAAGTGGGAGCCCAAGAGGCATGACAATGCAGCCCAACTTACCTATAAGGAAGACTAATCGACACACCTTGGCTTGTGTACTCCAAGAATTGAGTCCCCTGATGGTGTCTTTTTGACTTTTTCCGCACAAAGAGTTCCAGATTTCTGGCATGTTGCTCTGCAGATGTTGGTAGATCCTCTGGTATACTCCGATGGTATAAAGAGAGCTCTGTGCGCTCCAATGGATAGCTGGCCAAGAATTGGCCTTGCTTACTCTTGCAAGAGTGTAAGACAGCCTAGGAGGTACAAGCTGTGTACAAAATTTTAAACGTGTCATCATCTTTGCAGAACACTTCCTTTCAACTGAGATATATGAGGCACCAGGTTGTGTAAAAAACAGCATACCAGGATCTCTACTGTTGTAACTCTCTTTCATTTCTCTTTTTAGATCTTTGTTGTCTTTCTCTCACCCTTATTAGGTGTGATTTGTTTCTGTCTTTGGTGTTCAGAACCGTGAAGACCAACACCCGTTTACTGGCATCATAAGGTTAAATACCATTGCTATATGAAGTACAATCTCATCCTTCCTCATAGCTTCGATGCCTACTCTATAGAAAAGGTTTTGACATGTAATCACCAACTTGACTCACAAATCTAGTGGAACACCAGTGGATGTTGAGTTCAATGACGAGGTGTGCTTGATCACCTCTCGCATGAAGACCGCGAGGACATCCTTGCAGAAGGATTATTATAGGTTGCCGGACATCCCAATAAATTGTTATTATTTCCCCCGTCAGTCTTGGGGTGCGTGTCAGTCATCACTAGGCTGAATAATTTGATCAATCGAAATCAGTCAAGGATCAATGCAGTATTAATTTTAGTTTTATTCAAGAAAGAGCTAGAAGTCATGGCTTTGATGTAAGGCAATTCCAGGCAGTTATGATGAAGTTCGATATCAAGATTCAAGGCGCATTCATCATGGAAAGGTGAACCGAGTGCATATCTTTGAGTCATGGCGAAATGAGGGTCATTTGATGAAAAGCATTTTTTGAGAAATGGCCTTGAATCATTAGTCTTTTCAATCAATTATTAGAAGTCGGCTTTTCGTGAACGCTT
Organism: Melampsora medusae f. sp. deltoidis; assembly: GCA_002157035.1. NCBI lineage: Eukaryota > Fungi > Basidiomycota > Pucciniomycetes > Pucciniales > Melampsoraceae > Melampsora > Melampsora medusae. Next base: position 6,595 of record KZ142828.1, read on the forward strand.
AAGATTCCACGAATCAAAAGCGCGCCTCAGCTATTCAAGAATGTCTTCAGCCTTTTGACCAGTCTTTTAGTGCATCAGATGAAGTCGAGAAGTGGATGATTGATATATGGCTTCCTTTCTCCAAGTCTTCAATTTTTATCAACATCAATTTCTTTCTTATTTCAATTTCACAAAACACACATACACATTCTTTTTTCAAAACATTCCTTGAACAACACAACCCACATACTTTTCACACAAGTCCTTCGACACTTCGATTTTCAACACGATGTATATCACCACCTCATTCTCATCGGTCAAGATGACTGGAATTATCTTGCTTTTCAGTTTTCAGTCCGTAATGGGTCATGTTTTCATAAAGTCTTGGAAGTCCAGCTCCGAAGATAAGTTTCAGCCAGCTCAAAAACAGTCGCCTTCAAACACGGCTTATAGAGGTGCTTCGGATAACGGTGGTTGGATCGGAAGTCAATTCATAGCTGATGGTCGAGCAATCGTATGCGGAGCTTCCTCGACTCCCTTCGCAGAAGTCAAATCACCCGGGGGTAGGTTTTTCTCTGATGCATCTGAAGCTGTTGCGAAAACGCTGACGGTGGAAGCCGGAGGTAAGGTCACTTTGGTAACTGCGAATGATCCTGGAAAAGGGTAAGCCTGGATAACATTCTGAATCCTCCCATGACTGGACAGCTGACTTCCAAATCATAAATGATCCTTTATTGACGGGATGATTGCATTCTCATCTTCTTTGCTTATAGATTTCCTCATCCTAAAGGTCATATTCAGGCTTACTTAGGCTACTGTGGAAAGTCTCCTACAGCTTGTCAAAATTTCGACGCTTCATCTACAACTTATTTCAAGATCCAAGAATCAAAGAACGGAGTCCAAGACAAATTGCGCCCAGCCATGAACTACGATCTTGATGGAAATGTCTGGGAAGTTCCAATTCCGGCAGAGGTGCCTCAGGGCAGCTATATATTCAGATTTGAGATGTAAGTTTCCATTGGTATCTGGTTACTGATGTCTCTGGGCTGATCCAAACAACTTGTTTCAAATTTGCGTACGAACAGAATTGCCTTTGGTCAATCAAACGGTGCAGAAGGACATCAAGACCAATATTACCCTTCATGCGGTCAGCTTTATGTAAAATCGAGTCAAGAGTCAAATCCTTCTGCCGAATTACAAGGCGTTAAGTTCCCTGGCACCTATAACAAGGGAAATATCCAGGAGGATACGGTTCCAGGCCCCCCACTGATGCAGAAATCCAATGATGCTCGATCCAGCGTATCTGCCAAAGCTTATGTCAACTCGCAACAATTTGAGGGCGATAAGTCTACTGATGCTGCTCCAGAACTTGAAAAAACAGATGAACCCGAACCCTTCACCCCTATTGGATTACCCGATTCGGCCCCGTCCTGCGCCAAGAGGTGTCTCGCAAAAAAATATGAAGAAGTCGATCAGCTANTAGCCGCTGGCTGTGCCGCAAGCGAAGGAAGATGCCTATGTTCTAAGAAAACCTTTGTAGAGGCCTACAAGACTTGCGCCCGGGACCATTGTGCGGTAAGTCAATGATAATGCTCATAAAACCTCTCGAGGTACTTTATTCAACTGACATTTACTTTTGTCTTTCTGTCCAATCGAAGCCTGGAGGTGAATTAGACAGTGCGCTCTCTTTGTTTGTATCCCAATGTGAAAAACTGACTGCAACGAGGCTTGGGTTGAGACCCTCCAGCCTTGTTAACCACAGGCGTCAACAATAAGTCGTCTCGAAAACCGCCATGATTTAAATTGCAAAACAACTATTGCCCCTTCAAACTTGATGCGATGGGCGCTCATAAGTGTAATTATCTCAAATGTATGCCCAGTCATCCTCGATCATTCATTTCTACTCATGCTTCCTTAGCCGTTGTATGATTCCTTAGCCGTCGTGTCTTGTGGATGTCTGCGACATCAATTTTGTACCACATATCTCGACACTATGACTAGGAGATGCCTCGGATGCATGGAGAGCGCTCCCTGAGATGTTATGTGGGTTACTCAGCCAGGGTGATGACACCGCTGCGCCTCGAAAACATGATGAAATAGACATCGTAAAACATTTCGAGTTTTTACAAATGAGACCACAACAAGGAAAATTATGTTTGCTTGATGCGCTGATTTTTTACCCGAATGTGACTTCAGTTGTCAGCCATTATATGCCATCACAGGAGCCCAACATACTCAGCATTAACCCAAAGAAGGGATCTTTGAAGAAGGGTAATGATAATGCCGTACTGAACTGCAGAGTGGTATCATGTATTCCAGCCTTGTGGGGTTTGCTCCGTTGTTTCTGAGCTGATTTTGCATGGATCTCCGTCTCTGGCAACATTGGGTTCAGACTTCAGAGGTCGCTGTGACCTGGAAGCGTTCTAATGGTACTAACGAAATAATCAAATTCTTCACTCATCGTCTTTGAGGTGTCTAGATATATATACATTTATTTCATAAAGCAAACCAGTCGCGCACAAACAGAGACAAGTTACATAAAGTTACAGACAGATTGGTACACACGGAATTTTCGCGGGATAAACCCAAACAATGAAGCATTTAGCTTCTGGGTACAAAATAAGCAAACAAAAAGGTGTACCGAAGTACCTCATTGATACAACGAGGGGATTGATGCAGCGCGCATCAGCAGTCAACATGTAAAGTAGGAAATTTAGAAAATCGAAAATCAAAACACATTCTCAATGAACGTTTTCAAAGAGAAACCGATCAAATCCAGGTGTGTTTATCTACCATGAGGCGTGACGGAACGTCCCGAAGAATAAGGGTGATGACGACGATGACGACGAGTTGAGGACGTGCGAGAGCCAGAATCCTGTTGAGTCAATGTCTTGCATTGGGATGTGAATGCAGAAACTGCGGAAGTCAATTCCGCTCCGGCCTTTGATTATACGCAACCATTCCAAACATCATCAGCCAAGATGATAGTATTTTCAAGGGAGAGAAGCTCAAAGACTTACAGCACAATTGTCTCGAACGCAATTTTCGTAAGCCTGAACAAAGCTTCGCTTCGAACAGAGACATTTTCCATCTGTAACTGAACAACCAGCAGCCAAAGAAGAGACTTCCTCGTGCTTTTTAGCAAGACACATTTTTGCACAAGATGGAATCAACTGTGATAAGCAGATTCCATTTGACTGTTTTACGCTTGAACTATTCGATGCAGCTTGATCGATAGCATTATTTGATCCTGACGATGAGGTTGAGTTGGAAGAATCCACTTCGACATCTGTGTCCTCTGATGTCGAAGTAGCCGACGTCTCCGTAGCATTGGTGGATTTGATGGCAATGGACTTGGCTTTGAGAACACTGCTTAATCTACTCCCTTCCGCCGCATATGAAGATCCTTGCTGGATCACCGCCGGTCCCGGGGCAGACGCTTGCCTGATGTTGCCGTTTGGATATGCACCAGGAAACCTTACTGTCGAGAAGCTCTTCAGAGTTTTCGTCTGAACATTTGAAGTCACATAGATCTGGCCACAAGACGGATAATATTGGTCCTGATGTCCTTCCGACTCGTTAGATTGATCGAAGGCAATGCTACAAGAAGGATTGGTATGATTGAGACTTGCGGCTGACGAAGCAGATCTGATGGAATATGGACTTACATCTCGAATCTGAATATGTAGCTTCCTTGAGGGACGTCGAACGGAATTGGAACTTCCCACAAGTTTCCATCAAGATCGTAATTCATTGCCGGACGCAACTTCTCCTGAACCCCATTCTTCACTTCTTGAATTTTGAAATAATATGCCGTGGCAGCGTCAAATTTTTGGCAAGCGGTACTGGATGCGCCACAGTAGCCTAGATAGGCTTGGATATGGCCCTTGGGATGAGGGAAGCTATATTGAAGTGATCGTAACGTGATGTTCATATCATGATCAGTCGAGGCTCAAAGAAGTGTCAAGATAGAGATAGGGGACTGGAATGTCCGAACGTACCCTTTCCCAGAGTCACCCGCCGCGACTAATGTAATTTTTCCTCCAGCGCTGACGTTGAGAGTTTGACCAACAGCTTCGGAAGCATCGGAGAAGTATTTTCCACCCGGAGAGGCTACACTAGCAAACGGAGTCTGAGAGGCTCCACAGACAATTGCTCGATCGCCCGAAAGGAAGTTACTTCCAATCCAGCCAATATTCCATGATGCATCGCGATAAGCCGTTTTTGAAGCAGTCTGTTTTTGTGCAAGTTGAAAAATATTCTCGGTGGTAGACTTCCAAGACTTTATGTAAACGTGAGCGAAGACGGATTGAAAGTTTAAGAAGACAAAGGCTCCTGCTAAGGTTGCCAAAGTGGATAAGTTAGAACGATACATTTTATTGAGGTTTATCACTGCGCTATTTGGAAGATATTCGTGGTCCAAGCGAAGCAGATGGCTACTAATCAAATAGCACTTTTGTAAGAACGACTGGATAAGAAGAAGATTTAGAAGGGCGATAAAAAAATATGACGAAGAAAGGATGGATCTGGATTGAAGGAAACGAGGAAAAATGAACAACAAAACTGGTGCAAAAAGTCTACAACAAAAACTCATCCACGGTAGCTCTTTAAGGAGACTCAGGAGCGACCCTCGAGCGGGTACTTCTCAATCTCCACAAAATAAGAAGCTTAGTACCTCGGATGACGCAAAATCCGGCGAGAAAGTGAAAATTCTTTCGGCGTGATAATGAAGATGTTAATGATGATGCGATCTGATAGGTTAAAAACAATTGCGATGTAATAAGCAGTAATAAAATTAGATGTCTCCTGGACAATGCACAAGAGGAAACCAATTATGTGATGCGTTGAAGGCTTGGCTAGTGATGCCAGAATCAATAAAGCACATCCCAAAAGAATTACCAATGGGCTCAGGAAATGAAAGACAGTGTCTACTTCCAGAGGTACCAAGTCATCCGTCGACATGCCCTCTGACTACGACGAAGGTCTAGTCTTTCATCAGGCCGGGGAGATCGGAAAAGCTGACTCACATCAAGGGTAGTGATTAGGAAGTTTTGATTCGATCCAATCCAAATCATTCACTGGGGATCCCAGCTGATCTGAACACCAGGCGACACTGACAAAGGCCTTAGTGCACTCCGATCGAATGATATCCCTGAGGTTTGGGCCCACAAGGTTACAATCGCTTATGATCAGAAATATCGTTTGTCCTCATATTACAAGAGCTTGACGACCTAGGAGGGTCACTATGGAGGTTTTAGATCGGTTCTGTAAAAGTTTCATTGGGCCTTTGTCTCTTTTTCACTGGAAGGTGTTGCAAGCATCATCAAGTCATCATGCGTTTGCTGCTCTATGCTGGTTCATACCTATACGACCGGAAGTTACTAGGATGACTCAGATCTCGAATGACTACACTAAGTCTTTCCAAAGATAGATCTGCTTTAGCTTCAAAATAAGGTCTGGATCCCAGGAGCGACCGTGGTGTGGGGATCAAAGGTTTGTCTGGACTACGGGGCTGGGATAGCATCTCTTCGCATTTTCAACCTTGATTTTGGCCCAATCACTCATGAAGTTCGAGTAAGGAATAACAAATACAGAGATCATGCAACAACCAGGAGTAGATGTAGTTTCCAACCTTGGGCTGAAGAGTTTACTTGATGTCTTTTCAGAATAGGTCATTAGTCACTTGCAAATGAACCGTGTTAGCGCCTTTGATAAATTCATCATCATCATCTTCCTTATTTTAACCTGTTGGTAATGATGATACTTGAACACCAATCCTTCGCCTATTGAACCACAAAGAGTCCATGAATCCGTCAATTTGTTGCCAAAAGTCCAACAGTTGTACCAATGTCATTCATCAAACATACACAATTATATCATGATTGGATAACAAAAATTAACATTATGAAATAACTTGAGTAAGTATGACATTAAAAAATAATCAATTGCAATCTATGAAAAAGACCAATCTCCAACCGATAAAAATGAACAAAAGAACTAAATCATTCTACAAACTATTTTCAAACAAATGAAAATAATGACCCACTTCCAACAAAGTTCTATGCAGCAAATTCAACTAAATAAATAAAAATCAGAAATTTAATCAAAACTCCATATTCTCCTCAATCACCTTATACAATTTTCTCTTTTCTCTTTTCATCCCCCCTCCCGTTCCTCCACCTCCAACCAGATCTTCTTTCCAATTCCTAAACAATTTAAGTTGTTTACCCACCCATAATGCAATCGGTTGTACTCCAAAACTTTCAAACCAAATACTCATCACTACATTCCCAATCACACATAATGCTAATTCTAATCTAAACTCATGTGTAAGTGGTACTAATTGTAAAAGTTCATAAAACCATCCTGATGTGACAAATAACATGTAAGTTGAAAACCCTCCTAATCCAGCCAAACAAATCACAAGAAGAGCTAATGAAAGAAGTAGATTAGGTAAACAGGTTAGTATTGATTAAGCCATTGAACTTCACAAAAACACAACTCACAATTGGTGAACATCTCTTTTCGATACGGAGGTCCGACAGAGAACGTAGCAGCCACCAAAACATACTGAAAGATCGAAACGAGAAAGAGTGTCGAGTTTTCTGGATTGGAAGTAGGTAGTTTATCTTCACCTGCTTCAGGTACTTGTGGTTCATACCATTCTTGTGATCTAACTCGCCAAAACAAAATAGCTTGGATTGTAGAATTAATCGCTACTTGTCCAATCATTGAAACTAAAACTCGTTTTGAAACCAATTTCGCAGTCGGTCGCTTCGGTACCACTCGTCCATAGGGATGAGTACGTCCCATGGCAATGGCTATAGGGATGATGATGAAAAGATCAATGTAAAGAAACTTTCAAAAAGAAATCAAAGATTAGCACATTGAAGGTTTCTGCAAGCTTTAATTGCAGAGCCAGATCATCACTAACTTGAAAATCTCCCAAGGAAGATGGCAAGCTATATAGCAAAGTGATGGTTGTAAACTGAATCAAACTATACAAAGCCATATACTTGAAGCAAGAGAAACTCGTGACAAGAGCACATCTCCCTTCACGAATCACTTCAATGAAACATGAGATATCAGGT
>KZ142854.1:538-19247 GCA_002157035.1 Melampsora medusae f. sp. deltoidis
GGATTCAGGATCTTGTCATTGATTTCGGAATTTTTGTTTTCAGACGTTTGATCAAGTGAATGCATCGTTCCTTGGATCGGGTGTACCAGAAAAGAAATGGACTCCACTGATCGCCGAGATCTTCCGAATCTTAAAACCGGGTCACCATCTAACCATCTGCGAAACAAATTACGATAGTTCCGAGCTCCAAAGCCTTTTGAAATCACACACGATCTCTAGTACCCCGACATCGATAATCCCCAGTGAATTAGCCTTAATCGGAACCCAACTCAAACGATCCCGGGTATTGTTTAATGAGATCCCAACGTCTGTTTTCCAAACGCCTATTCTTTCGAGTTTAGAAAACCAACGGTTGTTGTTAAGCACAAGGGAAGGCTTGATCACCGCTTCGAAGGCTAAACTCAAAGCCCCATCTAAGCCTTCTTCAAGTCCTCCACAACAAGGCGAGATTGTAGGATTGTTGAACGAGAAGTTTGGATGGGTATGTGAGATGGATCTCGAGATGAAACGAATCCTAGAAACCCGGCTAGAAAACTTACAAGAAACATTCGATTCGATCCAAAGTCCCACCAATCCTTCGGTGAATCTATCNTCATCGGATGGGGATGGTGAATCAGAGGAAATCGAACTTGGAGAAATTGAAGAAGATTCAAAAGAGATCGAAATCAAAACTAAATTAAATAAACTTATTCATTCGATTCGATCCGAGTTAAATTCCATCGAACTTAGGTTATCTAATCAATCTAACTTGGAATTCAATCTTGATCAAAATTCAATTCATATCGAGTTGAGTCTTCTCTTTTCCTTTCTCCAAAAAACCCCACTTTCTTCTTTGTGTACTGATTGTGTAATGCTTTTTTTTTCTTTCGATTAGGACGTTTTGTGTTAAGACTTATCGAGATAAATCTTCGACTCATTCATTGTAAAGCCTTGCCATCAAAGAATCGGAACTCATATTCGAAAGAGATTCGTATATATGTAGTTTTTTGTATATAAACCAATTTGTAGAAGAAAATCTGGGTCTTTTGGGGGGATTTTTGATTCCTTGATGACCTTCCTTTTTAGAATTCCATTCCTTTTTAGACTTTTCTTTCCTTTATATCATCTATTCTCTTGTTGTAAGATCAAAACGAAAACCCAAAAATCCAATCAATCTTTCCGTTACACATCCATACAGTCTCTCCAGGTTTTTCATCACTCATTCATTTCCTTGCACTCAATCTTGGGTTCGTGTTTTCTTGTTTTGTCCAACAAAAAAAATGACTCTTTTTCCTCCATACATGAAGTTTGGGAAAATCTTGTTTATTGGAGTTAGCGATTTTCTTAGCTGTTTTCTTTGGATATTCGTTTATAAATCTGTTTAAATATATCAAACTTTTGTTTGTTTGTTCGTTTTTGATTTGTTTTATTTAAAGGAAGTTTAGGAGTCTTGAAAACTTGTATTACTTATTTCATGTTATGTTTTGGTGGATCGAGAATCAATCAAAGTGATTTATATATGCAATTTTGTACTGATCACCTCATGATCATAGGAGTTGAGATTTGATATTCTCCAAAACATATGTACAGTGTAGATCACTGATTAATGGAATTCTAGTCTAGAAGACCCCTCGGAGTCCTTTTTTTTTTTAAATGAATATATTTATAGTGCGATACCTAGCCCTTGGGCACAAAAACACACTGCAGAGACAAGCTTTTTAGTCTAACAAGATTAGGTCACAACGCTACGAGTTGGTAGGATGTTTTTAATGTTCCGAATGCGAATGATGACGATACATATGTGAATTCGAGAAGAGTTGAATTGATGTGAGGTGCTATATACACTTCCACTTGAAGCCTTCAGCAATGGAAGTGGGTATTGATCATCAGAAGAAGAATGGAATAGGACCACTACTGCCAGGGATATGAGCATGTAAAAAGTCATTGCTTTCTTCTCACTGGTATATAGTCTTTGTTTGGTTTTTATTGAAAGCTTTTGCGCAATCTTCAGGGGTTTTGAGCTGGTGGGTGCGGGATATACTCGTAGTTAATGAGCGGTGTTTGGTAGGATGAATTTACATTCAATAACAATTTCGTAAATGATTGAGAAATGAGTTGATCACGAAAGATGAATTGTGGAAAAGACAATTTGACTGCAGCCTGCAGGTGGCTTCATTCTTTGGTTATGTATGTAGCAGAGAGACATAATTTGAAAAGTCTTAACCTTAAGTACTGCTTAAGGTATTTAAAACCATTAAAATTGAATGATTACATAAGTTTTGGACATCAAGGTTCTTCTTGAAACTTCTCAAACTGAAACCAATTCATCAACTCAACTCAACTCAACTCAACTCAACTCTACATACTCAACCGTCTTCATTCTACATCAATTCACTGATTACTCATTCTCACCAAACAAACTCAAACTCAAACATCAGTTCAACTTACCACAACACTCTTCATCACTCAAGATGGAATTCGATCAACTTATGGAATTAGCATCACAACAAACTAAAGCATCTCAACTTGCATTAGCTAAGGAAACACAACTTAGACAACTAAGAGAAAAGACCAAACGATTAGAAGAAGAACGTAAAGAAAGAGAACGGATTCGGTTAGTTTTTCATCACAGTTTCAGTTCCATGATTCGAGTGGTTATGAAATCCCGATGGATTGATTGGTTGGTATGCTTTTTGAAATGATGTGGGGTTTGTTTCATATAGGTTGGAAAAAGAAAGATTAGCTAGGTTAAAAAGAGAAGATCAAATCAAGGAAGAAAGATTAAAGGAAGAAAGACAACGAAGACAACAAGAAAGACTCGAGAATGAGAAACAAAGGCAAGAAGAACTGAAACGGACTTCATCAAGTTCCACATCGAAACCATCGATCGGAAATCGTCCATTCACTCAAAACCGAATCCAACAATCAAGATCCAAGAATCCGAGGATGGTCGAAAGGAATCGGACGAACATGATGAGCCAAGATCCAGAGGAAGTAAGACGACAAGAAAGAGAAGAGAAGATCGCCCGAGCCCGCGCACGGCTCTTTGACGAGCCTGTGTCAGTGCACAAGAAGTCTATTGCAGCCAAATCGAGTCGTTCCCAAGCATCGGGCTCATCCTCTAAACCTACTCCGAAACATTCGAACATGGCTTCAAGGATGGGCAAACCGAATGGTACGAATTCGACAGCGATTAGTACCAGAGAACGGTTACAAAGGGAGTTTTCGATGGGTGAGAGAAAAGCGTTGAATACGATTAAGCGGGATCGAAGGACGATTGAAGAAGTGGAACGGGATATGAAACAGAAAAAAGCGCTCTCGAAAGGTTCTAATCTGTTACACGATCAGCTCTTTGATTCGACGGCTTCGGGCTCAAAAGCTCATGTGGTAGTGAAGAAAGTAGGCGTCAATGGGGTTCCGAAAGCTTCGGGTTCGACACTTCCTTCCTCTGCCAAACGAAAACCGTCACTTTCGACTTCTACTTCTCATCCGAATCATTCAAAACCTGATCCTAAACGACTTCGAAGAAATAGAGAAGAAGAAGAAGATGATGATGATGATTCGTTTGATGATTCAGAGGAAGAAGAAGAAGAACTGGGAAACCATCCTGTGGGTTCGGATATGAGAGATCAGATATGGAAGATCATGGGAAAAGATCGATCGAAGTATACGAACCGAGATATCTTTAGTGATGAGGAAGAGAGTGATGGGATGGAAGTTGCAGCTGATGAAGTTTTGGAAGAAGAAGGTAGAGCGTAAGTAGTACTCTTTAACATCTTGAATCCACTGAATCGTTCTGCATCCATCCAAACTGATTTGGTTTTTTTTGGTTGGGGGTTGTAGGGCGGCTTTGGCTAGGAAAGAAGATGCGAGAGAACAAGAACTTTTGAGGAAACATGAACTTGAGAAGAAGAAACGGTTGGCTGGGATTCGGAATTCGTCTATGAAATAAACCATGTCAGCTTATTCCCCATTCTCATAAGGTCAAGGTTTGATTTCAAGAATTAGTTTTGGTTGGTTTGGTTCTTTCATTCTTGCAGAGAAAATGAGTTTTTTTATGGGTGTTCTTCTTCTAGAAAAGGTGTATCACACTTATATATATATATATACAATTATATATACCATAGATTGTATTTTATTTTTAACCCTTTACCTTCATAAAGACTTTTTATCAAATTTTGTATCGAGTTTTTTTTTCCTACATATATACAATTTTAACATTTTTGTCTTTACATACAATTTTATGATCTTTACAAATATATCTATATAGTTTATTTGGTATCTCTTTTGTTTGTTTTCTGTTTTTGCTGTCTTTGTGGGTCTGTTTTTGTGGAAAGAGATCGGTTGTCTGCAAGCCTTTGATGTGATATAAATATACCTTTTTTGAGTAGTAATTTAGTGGTTGATTTTTTTGCATTTAGTGCATATCGGTATACATATAGGCTTGATGAGGATTGCGTTGAAAAGATAAGTTGGTAAGTGAATGAATAAAGTTATTTTGAGAATTCATGTTGATTTGCTTTATGAGGAGGTTTAATGATTCTTGATGGAGATGATTTTCTTAGAATTGGAATTGAAGTTTTTGTTACTCAGTTCTTGCTTGAGAAGTTCTCATGATGGATCATAGAAGATACCACTGCCAATTGGATTAGGATGAATGAGTTATGTAAGTGGTACTATGTGATAATTTGTGAGTGGTTGCATGGGTTTAGATAGGTTCATTATGAATTTCACACGGTGACGTAATTTCGATCGTCATTCAACTTTCGATCAAACATTTCCACAGTCATCGAACAGTCCTGAGTCAGAGTCACCATTCACTATATACTTACAAAAACCAACTCAACAAACCATTCATTCAAGCCAACTCACCATCATCAGAATGTTAAAATCCATCCCATCACAAATCCTAAAAGCCTCCATCAAACCAAACCATCAACTAACAAACCCATTCAAGACTCTCACATCTTTCAACAGATGTTTCAGTACTACTCCATCTCATCATGAAAGCTCTAGACCCACTTCACTGGCTACCTTTACAGAAGACGAAAGTATGTTTCGAGATTTAGCCACCAAGTTTGCCCAAGAAGTAGTGAGTCCAAAGGTAAGAGAAATGGACGAAAATGAAACTAGTTGAGTGATAAGCCATCGATGAATCTTAAGGAGACCGATTTGCTAATGATCATCCGATATGAATCTCAGTGGATCCTGAGATCATCAAAGGCTTGTTCGACAACGGCTTCATGGGCATCGAGATCCCCCAAGACTACGGCGGCTCTGGGGCGTCCTTCACCTCGGCCATCTTAGTGATCGAAGAGCTCGCCAAAGTAGATGCATCTGTTTCGTTGATCTGCGATGTACATAACACCATCGCTTCGACCACCATCCGACACTATGCATCCCAAGCCTTACTGGAAAAACATCTGCCTGACTTGGCGACGAAGAAGGTGGCGTGTTTTTGTCTGAGTGAACCGGCGAGTGGATCGGATGCATTTGCGTTGGCTACGAAAGCTACGAAAGATTCGAATGGAGATTATATTTTGAATGGAAGTAAGATGTGGATCACGAATTCGAAAGAAGCGGAACTGTTTGTGGTCTTTGCAAACTTAGATCCTTCGAAAGGCTATAAAGGAATCTGTTGTTTCTTGGTCGAGAAAGAGATGGGAGTGGAGATTGCTAAGAAAGAACAAAAGTTGGGCATCAAGGCGTCTTCTACTTGTACGCTTAATTTCGATAATGTGAAGGTTCCTAAGGAGAATTTGATTGGTGAGGAAGGTAAAGGATATAAGTTAGTTTGGGATCCTTTTTTTCTTGGTTTGGTGATTCGGATTGGAACTGATTTTGGTTGCGACGGGGGGGTTAACTTTTAGGTATGCGATTGAGATTCTTAATGAAGGTCGGATTGGTATTGCTGCTCAAATGATCGGATTGGCACAAGGAGCATTTGATAAATCAGTAAGTTACACTTACCAACGAAAACAATTCGGAAAACCGATTGGAGAGTAAGTTCTTCGATTCTTCCGTTCAACTTTTTTTGGGATTTCTTGTGGAAATTGATGGATACGGTGGTGTTAGGTTTCAGGGAATGCAATTCCAATTCGCAGATATCCAAACCGAAATTGAAGCCGCTAGATTATTGACCTATAATGCAGCAAGACTTAAAGAAGAAAACAAACCGTTCACCGAGATGGCTGCTATGGCCAAATTGTTTTCGTCGGAAGTGGCTCAAAGAGCTTCGGGTAGTGCGATTGAATGGTGTGGTGGGGTTGGGTTCACTAGAGAAACTGGCATTGAAAAGTATTGGAGAGATTCGAAAATCGTAAGTTTGATCCTTTTTTTTTCTTTGGTCTGATGGGATGGATCCCTCGAAGGATTTTGGATTGATTGATGGAGTAATTTTGTTTGGAATAGGGTGCTATTTATGAAGGAACTTCTAATATTCAACGTGCTACTCTGGCTAAATTCATTGCTAAAAGACTTTCTCAATGATCATTTTGGAGTATTTGAATCTGAGGCTAATTGGCTTCCTCTTCCCTTTTGATTTCTGACCTCTAATTGGTTTTTTTTTCTTTGTCAGCATCTTTCGTTTGCTTGTATGATCAAGGAAGAAGAACGTATGAAGGGTTTCTGATTTGATTGATTCGGTTGCAGTTAAGTTTTCTGTTTGTTGTTATTGTTATTATTCTCGTTACAGTTTTTTGTATTTGTCAGGGTGCAATGGTAGTTTACTTTGTTGAATCCTTGTGATCTTCTCTGCATGTCTCAGAACATCGAAGCCTACGCCAAGCTTGGAAAGGTTGCGCGCGTAAATGCCCACGATCACGTGTAAGTGCTGAGTCTATGAAGGCCTCCACGACAATAGTGGATGAAAGATTCATGTATATCTAGTAGATCTATGTATTGATAATGATACCATCGCTCTTTGGTCAAGAAATGGGATGGATCTGAAATATTTATCCAAGTATCCATAGCTCATCCAAGCAACTATGATTCGGGACTTGGTGTGAAAGTGATCTGAATCAATTGATGATTTCTGATCCCAAAACACTAAACTTGATTTGGATCGATGACCCAAATGACTCTGAGGTACACATCATTGCTAAAGTTATTCAACTCCCATGCCTGCTAGATATTCTAAAACCCATTCCAATGGTCTGGAAGTTCGCCGTTATATATCAAATATCTCCTTTTTATCATTCAGCTTAGCAAGAATTTTCCTCAATTCATTCTTCACGGCTTCATCACCTCCATCACTGTTCTTCATCACACTTTACTCATCAACATGTTACACCAATACCCGCTTTAGCTTACTTTGCTAGTCATCATCTTGTGTTTCAGAAGATCTATGGTCTCCTTGATTCTCAATCAATCCAAAACTGGCCTAGATACTTCACTTGGTCCTGCTACTATTTACGGTATGTGTGATCCTGTTGATTTTAAACACAAGTTGTTACAGGGTTCAGCTGGTTTATTTTGATTCTGAAGTTTGTTCACCTGGATCGGACCATAGACCTCAGTACATGTGATAATTCAGTAGGTATTTTCTTGGTGTAGTCAGTATACTTTTTGATCAACATACGTGCATACTCATTCATTTGACAATCAATTTTGCTATTTTGTCCCACAGGAAAGCTGATTGCTTACAATGTTGATTTTGATGAATGGAAATTTTGGACAGTAGGTAAGAGTCAGTGGGTTTCATTTGAGATTTGTTGGAAGGATTTTCCTAGAGCCAGAGGTGCTCAAAACCTATTGGCCTATAATTGAAGACAATAAGACAATTTGTATGTTGGTAATTCATGTTTATTTGGACTTCCCATTGCTCACTTCAAACTTTTTTTACCTCAAGAATTGGATTAAATTCTTTAGAATGTAATTGGAATCACACAGGTAGTATTTAGATCCTTCTGCCGAAATCTGCCTGACTCGAATTTTGATAATCTCATCAGTGCCTCATGTTCACAAAGATGTGGAAGGAATCCGTCATTGATAAAAGAATTGTATCCCTTGTGGCATGTTCTAATTGCAATGACACACCCACTTCTGCGTAATGTTAGGGATTTTTTTAGCGAGGTAGAAAAATTGGTAAAATGAGACCTATGTATCTTAAACAAAGGTTTGATGAAGGCAGTCATTCTGTGTACCAATGGAGATGATTTCTTGGGAACTGATGATGGTACATATCAAGTTCTTTACTGATAAATTTCAATGGCTATTTGTCTGTTCGTCAAAATTTCAGAACAAGATATCGTACCTAAGAGTACTTAATACTTGAGTTTCACAAATGTGATGAGGACTTGAATCACAATGCGAGTCTTGTCAAAAACTTTGAGTAGAGGTCGATTGGGATTACAGTGATTTTTCATTTCTTGCAGGTTAGAAGGTTTATCTTGATCATCTTTGATCAAAAAATAAAAGAGAGCTAACTATCCTCATGACTTTTTACCCACTAACTTCTCATGGATGATGCCACTTTTTTACCCGTATAGAGACCTTAAATATAGAGGTTTGGAAGCACGTGATGCAAAACTTGAACAACCGAGCAAGTGCTCATTGGATGGACCTGGTTTGAGATACACTTCTATGGATCCTTACATATGATGGTCATGGACTGAAAAAATCATTCAGAAATGTTCAAATTGTGTGTAAGGCTCGATGGAGACATATTTAGAAGATTGTGGAAATTCTGATCATGTCTTCCGACTCTGTGCTAGTCAGTTGCATGTTAGGTGAAAAGGATTGACTTTTCAACATACAAAACTCAAAATCCACAGATGGACTGCAATTGATTTGTAAAGGTCACCCGGTCATATAGGGTTCTGGAATATATTTGGTGAAAGATGACTGTGGCATACATTGCTTCAAGGGGTGCGATTAGTTAAGCTTGGCAATTAGTACACGCTGAAAGTGATAAATTTGCTCGTCAATAATTGAGATTTCCTAAAGCGTTTCGGATCCAACTCACTTAGCGCAGCAGGGTTGTTGTCTGGATTCTGGCCTTCACAGAAATACTTTTGACGTCCGGAGTTGATGCACACTGAAGAGTTGGATCACAATAAGGAGGTTAAAAACAAGCTAAAGTATGGAATGCGAAAACCGGATAGAAATGTAATGACTACGTACTGAATGTGTTATCATTTTGCCACACGTAATCCATACACTGTTGCTTGGACACATGAGGGTCGGTGTAGGCTGCGCCCCACTGTCGACAGTAAGTCATTTCAACCCATTGGTGATCTGGATTCAAATTCATCAATTCCATGTGCAGGAGTCAGATTAGATTATCAAACGATTAGTTGATATACGAAAGAAAACCTACTGCCGAACCAACAGCTATCGTGGTTGCAATCGTGTTTTTCGTTTTGCTGATCGCCCACGTGACAACCTTGAAGATTGAGAAGAGACAGGTGCCGTTTGACTGTTTGATGAACCACATTTAAAATTGACAAGATCATCAGGAGCGCAACTTACTGATAGTCCCCCCAGGTTTGAAGACTCCGGCTCCTGTTACTCCAGCATTGCAACGGTATCTCGCTCCTGAGGCCTCTGAGATGAGTGCGCTAAGAAAACAGGCGAAGACTAGTAAAGCCAACTTGAGAAAATGATGGTAAGACATCCTGATGACAAAAGCAAGATGAAGAACAGGGAGGTGATGAAGAGGTAAATGATGATTCTGGAGGGTATGGAATAGTATTTAAGGAATGGGAAGGCTCACTGGTGCGATCATGCTTAACTTAGCCTAAGGACCTTGATGCAGTTCCGTCCTTTGCCGCCATGCTTTCCGTGAAGCCATATGTGGAATCACAATTGAATACATAGCTAGACGCTTCTTCTTTTCTCCAAGCCAAGGTGATGGATGGGCAATGGGGCTGGTGGAAAGTTGTGCCGGATTCGGAGGAGAGCCTAAATATACATACAGACTCGGCAAGGTGGTTCGCCGCCGCCACGCTGGACATTCCACGCGTGACTTTGTTGAGTTCTGGGAAGTTGGATATAGAGATTCGGGGTGTCATTTTCTCTACTTTCAACAAAGACTGAGCTTAGAAAAACGCAAACATACGTCTCGTTGTAAATAGAATCCTCGATTTTTTCGGCTGAAAAGACCTGATGTTCAAATCCTCAACTGAAGATGGAGACTGGAATGGAACAAGTCAAAGACTGAACCATTTCAAAAGTTTTGCCGAGGTGAAAAATGACTACATTTAATCTACAAAATGATTAGAAAGGCAGTAATTCTACATCAATTCTGCATTATTAATCATTTTGTAGATCAAATGTCATCATTTTTCACCTCGGAAAAACACCTTATCTTTTCAGTGTTAAGAATACCCAAGCTTGAAACCTGAATTGACTCCCGGTGTCGAGCATAGATGATGATTGTTGAGAAAGGTGGTGGATGATGGTTTGACTTGCTTTTTGGTTTGAGTTGAAGTATCTGTATCCAGAATGTGTAATGTAATCATCTACTTTGTGTGATCATTCTGAAATTGTTGAGTCTTGGCTTTGGCAAAGAATTCTATGGGCTACTCTGCGTGTCCCTGGGGCCTATATTGCGCATATCCCCCCTGCCATGACAAAAAACAAGAGAGGAAACATAGAGAAACTTTGAGAGGAATGAAGAGTACACTGGGGCGGCTACATTTTGGCACAAGATAATCCCCGCAGGGTCCCTCTCTTTCTTATAAATAGGAGAAATTACCAGCTTGCTATGACTCACTATCTATCCTTTGCTGATAAATAGGGATGGCTGGAGGGGAAACAAAACAAAGCTGAAAAACACAACTGACTAGGAATGTAAATAATACTGGAGAGGATATGTGACCATACTAAAGTTTTAAGTGATGGAGGATAACCAAGACTAGAATCTTTAGAGAACTGTATCAACAATTTGACTGTGAGTATTACAAATATGAATCATCTTCTGGTAAGAGGGACAAAGAGAACGGACAAGACTTGACAACTGAGAGGAATAAAAGGTGATGCAAAACTTGAACAATTGGGAAAGTTCTCATTGGATGGACCTGGCTTGAGACACACTTCATCACAACCTCACACAAAATCATCGTGGTACGAGGAATTCGTTGCTCGAATTAAAAAGACAATCACATTTGGACCAGGGCTTGATGGGGACATTTTTGAAAGAACACGAGAAATCGTTTCTTCTGACTCTGTGCTAGTCAGCTACATTAGGTGAAAGTTATCAACTTCTCGAGATACAAAACTCAAAATTCACAGATGGAGTTCAATTGTGAAGCCCACCTGGTAATATGGTGTTTTGGATACGTCTGGTGAAAGATGCCTGTGGGATACACGGCCTCAACTACTACTTGGTGCAATCACTACACGCTGAAAGTGATAAAAGTTTCTCGTCAATGATTGAGGTTTCCTAGAGGGTTTTGGATTTAACTCACTTAGGAATGTACCAAAATCTGGGTTCTCGCCGTAACAGGTATACTTTTGATGTCCGGGGTTGATGCATGCTGAAAGGTTTGATCATAATGTTGAGGTGAACAAAAGGATAAAGTAAGCAATGGAAAAAAGATAGCGACATATTAACGACGTACTGAATGTGTTATCTGTTGTCCATACGTAGTCAGAACACTGCTGTTGACTGACATTGGGGTCTGAATAGGGTTTACCAAACGTTCGACAATTTGTCATTTGGACCCATTGATGACCTAGATTTAGATCCATTCAATTGAGATGCACAGTCAGGATATTATCAAGCAAAGAGTTGATATATCAAAGAGAACCTACCCTTAGCCCAACAACTGTCGTGGTTGCAATTGTGTTTTTCGCCTTGAAGACCCACGTGGCAACCTTAGATGTAGCAGAGATCATTCCAGTTCAAATGGGTGATAAAGCATGTTTGAAATGTAGAAGCGCAACTTACTAATAGTACCCCCACGTTTAAAGACTCCATCTCCTGTTACTCCAGCATTACAAAGGAAAGACGATCCTGAGGCCTCTGAGATGAGTGCGCTAAGGATACACGCAAAGACTAACACAGCGAACTTGAGAGAATGCAGGTAGAACATCTCAACGAGAAAAGCAAGAGGAAGCACGGTGAGGTGATGAAGAAGTGAGTGATAAATCCCAAGGTCGAGGCGAGGTATTTAAGGATCGTGAAGCCTGACTGGTCCAAGAAAATCCACCGTCGAAAGAAGCCAAATGGTAAAAGGATCTTGATGCCGTTCCGTCCTTTTCCGTCATGCTTTCCGTGAAGCCATATATGGAATCACCATTCAATACATAGTCGGACACTTCTGCTTTTCGCCAAGCCAAGGTGATGCTTCGCCGCCACCGCGAGGGACGTTCCACGTGGTATCTGTTCAGAAGGATGTCCTAGAGATTCGGGGTCCCATTTATGTAGTGCAATATTTAACATAAACTGAGCTCCAACCAAAACGGACTGGGTATCGGGGTATCGTTGTTGTATGTACATAGATACAAACCACGATTTTTGAATGAAAATACCAAGGAAGGTCACTTTCTAACTTGAACCAGTTCCTGATTCGCTCTTGGGGTTTGCGGGAGTAATGGACTTATATAAGTTTGTGGACTTCGTTGATTTTTCCCTCAGAATTTCCAACATTTACTAATTTGATCTTTCTTTTTTTCTTTTTCGTAAAGTGCATTTAAGCATATTGGCATACAACACTATCATAAATGTAGAAAGAGAAGACTACTATGCGTTAGAAAGACGGCCAATGCGTCGAATCGATGTGACGTTGACTTGAGGATGCCCGACTTTACTTCTTTTTCTTGTGAAAGGAATACACCACCGAGGGCTCCTGTGCCCACAAAGCGCCGCACGGAGTCCAAATTCGGTCGTGCCAGCCAAGCGCCTGTAGACTGACTCTTCTCGGTCAAGACCCGCCTACGAGTCGCCCCGCTTGTTCCCACGGCCAGCTGCCCTGTCGTCCTCCTCGAGGCGCCGGCGCAGTTCCCGTGGGCGGCCCTACCATATACCTACCGCCGATCACTCGCCCGATCTTTCGCCAAGGTCCACCACACGATTATACCACACCACCACACCACCAACTCACCCCTGACTTGCTCAGCAATGGTAAATATTGCAACCATACTCCCGATACCTGATCGATGTAAGTCCATCTCCAGTCCATCTACACTTTCGCCATTTCGCAAAACTCACAACCCCACTCTTTAGATATAAAATTCCATCCGCATGACTCCAAGTTCCGATGCGACGTGTGTGGTGGCCGGCCCATGAAGGACTACACAGCACACATCAGAGGCGGCGGACATATAAGCGCTATAAACGATCTCATTAATCAACAGCTGGCCAACCAAGAAGTTCTTCCGGGCGTTCAATCCACGCAGGATGTGCAGCTCAGTCCCATTATTCAACCAACGTTACACCCTGAGGCCCCACTGTCGCCTTCGCCGCCGGAATCTCCCATCGATCCTCCTTCGCCCCTCACTTTTCTCCGAAACTTCCTGCAGCACAGTGAAGGTGAAGACAGTGATTCAGACGCTCCAGAAGCCCCAATGGACTTCAATAGCTTGAAACAAGCGCTCGACGCCCTTGCTGACGAAGAAAGCATTGACGACAAATTGGAACAGGCAGATGAGGCCGAATTGGAGGAAGGTCATGCTTCTACCAGCGCCGAAGAGTTGAACGCCTGGTACCCCTTTGAAAGGAAAGAGGTGAGCCTTCTGCATGACATGCTCTCAAATCAACCTGGCCAAATGTACAGCAACTTATTGTGGTTTGGTATACAACAGCAAGTTGTCGCGTTGTTGATCATCGGGTCCAATCGCAGCATTATTTCACGTTCTCAGTATCAGACGATACGATTGGTCTTGCGGATCCTCGCTGTGAACCTGCCCGAGTGGGGTACTCTCAGAACGTTGACTTCTCGGTTGAAGTCCCAACTGGGAATCAACATAACCGAGAGACTCAGTCCTTCAGGTACCCCCTTGTTTGGACTTGATGTGAAGAATATTCTGAAAAATGTTAGTTTTTTGTGCTTACACATTCTTTGGGTTGATTTGAACTGACCACTGGAAATTTATGCTACATCTCAGGAGCTCGCGAATCCTATGGTCAGCCCGCACCTTGTGTTTGTGCCTGAGCTTCCCAGCAGTGAAGACAAGATCAATCGCCTCTCTCAAAGTATGAAATGGCGAGAAGGATACTCCCTGGCCGTACGAGTGCAGATGGTGGTATCTGCCAAAAAAAAACATGTATATATTTATGAGCCTGTTCAACTTGAAACGCATCAGCTGGTAGTGCCTGTCTACTTCTATCAATACAAAGGAAAGACTATGGCGAAGTGCCTGCCTGCCGAGCTTCAACCACACTATGGAAACCCAAATCGTTGTCATATATTGTTACCAGAAGAGCGGGGTTTCAACTCAGATGAGTTGTATACTGTGGATGTCAACGACATATGGAAATTTTTCCACGAAATTACCGTTGGGGAAACGCTTTTGAGTGACATATGCCACAATATGTATCGTGAGTGATTTTGCCCAAACTTGACAGATTTGGCCCACAACTTGACAAATTCATCTGGTTCCACAACATTTTTCACTGTTCCCAATAGAACTCAATGGCTACGATATTCACAGCATACCTTTGGTGAACCCTTGGCGGGAAAAGGCGGACGGGAGAGTGATTCGCCATGTCCCCATCACCTTATACTCCGATGACACCTCTGGTAATGTGTCAAAGAAGTTTAATCAGCACATGAGTATATATTTTACTCTATCTGGTCTAGCTCCTGAATGGACAAACCAAGAGTTCAACATCCATTTCCTGGCAACTTCCAATTCTGCTTCCGCTCTTGAATTACTTGATGAAATAGTAGACAATATCAAGTAAGTCACTTTCCCATCACGCACTGACTTGCTTTTGTCTATCTAAAACACTGACCGTGTGTTTTAAATAGCGACATAGGCACAAATGGTTTTTCTGCATATGATCACAGCCTTGGTGAAGAAGTCTTAGTCATGGCGGTGGTCCTCTGTCACGTGGGCGACTTGCCGATGCATGCAGAGATTTGTAATACTACCAATCCTGCTATAACCCTCACCCCCTGTCGCATATGTGATCTGAAGGTCCCGCGGCAAGCTGAGAAGAAGGATAACCGCTACGTACGTGATTTTTTGGGGCGTGATGACGCAGGACATAAAGTATGTTTGGTCAATTTCCCAAAATCTTGTTTTCTTCTTTTCCCATTGATTTACATTCCTTTTCAGACCATTTTACCAGCACGCCAATGGGACGTCACACAAACACGGACCCACGAGATATGGAAACTTACACAAAAGAGCAACTCAAGCAGCCAGATTGCTGCGAAGTGTCAAGAGTATGGACAGAAGGACACAATAAACGACTATTTTATCAAGAAAATGCACACCGCCCATCAGGACCTAGAACCAAAGGATGTTGATCAACTTTTCAAAAAGCTAAATGACGATCATGGGCTCCACCTGTTCAACCCAATGCTCAGGCTCCAAGGTGCGTGCATTTCCACTCTCTAACCTTTACTCAAGCTTTCCTCAGCATACAATTTCTAAAATGGAACTACTTGTGCTCTCAGGGTTTGATGGGCACCAAGATACACCTGTGGAGACCCTTCATGTGGTCTTACTAGGCGTTGCCAAGTACCTTTTTCGACATACAATGCACGACCTCTCCCTCAAGTATGGTTCAAAAAAATTCAAGGATATCTATGCCCGATGGAAATGCTTCAAAATCAAAGGTCTCAATGTTCCCCCAATTATTCCAACAACCCTCATACAGTTCAATCGCAGCCTTGTAGGGAAGGAATTTCGAACGGTTTTACAAAGTGTCCCATTTGTGCTCTTTGATCATATATCAAAAGAACAACGACATCTTTGGACTTCCTTATGCCTCTTGTCCTCTTACATTTTTCAATCAGAAATAACCGACCTCAAGGTGTATTTGAGTGAGTTAGACACACTCATAGACCGATTTCTTCAGCAACTAGTTCACATATCAGCGCGGTGGGTCAATCAACCCAAGTTTCATATGTTGGTCCACTTGAAAGAATGTATTAGGCGATTTGGTCCGGCTATCTTATACGCAAGCGAAAAATTCGAATCCTTCAACTTCAGTCTGCGAAATGCATCTGTTCACTCTAACCGACAAAGCCCTGGCAAGGATATTGCGAACCACTTCAACAACCGGGTGCTTTTGCGTATCTTGCTGTCAGGGTCCTCTTTTTTTGATCACGAAATGAATGCACGGGTCAAAGGCGGCCATTGGTTGATCAATCTGTTACAAGAAATACCGCATTTACACGCCACCATGGGGTTGAGACGCGGGGTGGAGGAAGACAAGCTCTATACTTCTGGAAGTACGTCTTCAAATGTTTCATTTGTTTTTGGTCGACATATTGTTTGACTGAGATTACACATTGTAGAGCCAAAAGACCATGATGGTCCGTACCCTGATTGTTTGGGAGACATCACTCCTCAGGATCTGCAAGAGCTCCCGAGCATAACCATTCCAAATGGTCAAAAGATCGAGCCGGGCGATTTTGTCCTGGTGAGCTGTGTTTGATTTGCTTGCCAATCGGGCGCTGGTTACTGACTTCAAAACAAAAATTGCAGTTGAACACTGGGGATAATATCCTTCAGGTTTGTTCAATCTGGAAGCCTACTGGAAGACCACCGTGCCAAAGTGTCCTCGTCTTGAATAGCTGCACATGTGGCCGAATTGTGCCTTTTTACAGCATGCGCGAGTTTATTGTCACTGACCAAACGTTCCAGGCGCGAGTGAAGGTATCTCCATATTTCCTTTTTGTTTTGGGTCATGTGTGAATAAATTGACATTTATTCTCACTTTGTACAGGCAGTCCAATGTTTGATGAATGTGCAGCACAATTGTCACGACGGGAATTGTACTGTTGGCAAGTCAAACGGGCGGAAAATCGAAAGACGTGATGTTGGTGGATCAATTCCAATCATTAATCATGATGATTCGAAATCATATGTTCTGAATTCTGCGGCTCACTATTCAGCTGAGTTACACCGGCGCTTGTCGCAAGTCGAAGTGTGCAACGTGACTGCGGCTGAGTGGAACGAAGCGATTGAACGTGGCATTGAGAACTGGAATGAGGAACCAGTGATCCCAAGAAAGCCACGTGCAAAAAAGTCAAAAGGCACAAAGAGGCCTCGTCATCAGTCTCCCAAAGATCAGGCTGATGAATCCGATTCTGATATTTAGAGTGGAAATCAAAAGCTTTCATCTCAATAAAAATCGAGGGTTTTTCGTTTTCTAATGTCTCATGCTTGCTATTTTAAATATTTCTCAAAAATTTGTTTATTTTGTTTTTGATCAGCAGCGTGTATGCAACTCACACTTTCTTTTTCAATTTGGCCCAAAAACTCTGGGTCCTGTTGGGCCATGCATCATAAATGTTAGTTATGATGCGAGAACCTTCTTCAAATCCCCTTGAGAAGGGATGGGCCGAATTCGCCCCATACCGCACTTTCCGATCTTGAACAGAGCGAACATTCCTGTGCCAATTAACAAACCAATGGAACCAGTGTGTCAGTCTATGCGAAGCACATCCCACTAAACATGGGATTAGCTCGTTGGCCAACAACATGGTTGTTCATAGACATTGTCAACCTAAAGTTAGACAGCATCTTTTCGTCTAAAGGCCGCGTCCATCGGCAACCAGGAGCAAGGCCAAGCGCGCATTTCGCGCTCATCAGTTTGTCTTTGGCGAAGAATGAAAGTGCACTTAAGGTGTTCAAATGCTGGTGGTCGTGTTGATTGATGCAGTTCAACTTGCAGGTGAGTGATCGCGATCCTCAATCGCGCTAAAATGGGTCGAGATAGCGCAATCAAGGCCTCCTACCTTCGTCTCACGGCCGAATGCTTCAATGATGACCAGGCGCATTGGATGGGTATCGCGTGGTGAGTGCACTTTTCGCCCCTTTGTTGTCAAATCGATTTGCATGGGCCTTTTTGATTTAAAATCTTCACCCTTTGCCCCAGTTTCCCATTTCCCTCCAAGCTTTCATTCCATTTCGAAAGATCATCATCATCAACTTTCCTGAACCATTCACAAACAAACAAAGCCAAACAACACAAAAGCACTATTAGTTATCATGTCTTCCCAACTAGCTCAGATCAATAACCTTAACAATCATTCCTTATTACATCGCCAAACTAGTTCTCGCGTCACGAACACCTCCAACCGTCACCGTGACAGGCGTTCCCAATCACCCACCAACAGAGGCAGACGCGATCCACGTTCCTCTACCCCCCCTCGTGACGACTTTGATCGCTTGTTGCAATCCCCCACGACTGCCACCCCCAACAATCAGCCAGTGGTGCCGAGCACCCCTGCTGGCTTTACGTTAAGCAGTGCCCGTCGCACCTTGGCTGCCGGTGAGATGGCTTTCTTGGAGACCATGGCAATGAACGCTGGTTTAGACCCAGTTCATCGTGATTACGCCAAGTATATTGCTGAGGTGATTATCTTGTAGTCTTTTGATGTATCTTGATTTTGGCAAGATCACTCACTGACTTTTGCTTTTCTTGAACTGGCTCTCATCACCGATGGCGTTGCCCTTTTGACCTTGCACATCATCTCTGTTTGTTTTGAAATGTAGGTCAACGGAGACGCTGCGCAACACATTGCCCAATTGGTGGTTCAAGCCAAAATTTTGTTCAACATCTCCAAACTCTCAGAATCGGTTACCAGCCTCGCTGAAAAAG
>KZ142855.1:0-17053 GCA_002157035.1 Melampsora medusae f. sp. deltoidis
AGTAATAGAAGTTCGTAAGGGATTGGCTCTTGCATCCCCAGCCTGGGATCTAGTCTGTTCGTGAAGCTCTTTGGTAGAAGGTACGCGGCGTGAATTGAGAGATGTTGGGATACTTGCTGCAACCCGTTGATTTGATAGTTTTGAGGACTGTGATATTCCCATATTTGGTTCGGGGGAACCCACTTCCATTTCTGATTCATCTGAAGCTGGAAATGAATTAGATAGTCAGATAGGGTTCTTTAAACATGATGTGTCAAGTGGGATCGGACTTACATGATTCGAGGAAGAGTGGTTTTTTGTGAGTACCTGGAATTCTTGAAGGAACAGCAATCAGTGCAGAGGGGTTTTCTCTGAGTATACCAGCCTGAGATCTGAACTGCTCCAAAAGTTGCTTGGTTGAGTCTAGGTTGCTTGAGTTTGTGCAATTAAATGAAGAGTGATGGTTTACACAAGCCGAATTTACAAGTTGGTTGGGAGAGGGTGGATCTTTTGACAAGTTAGTTCTTTTGCCAGAATCGTTGGATCCTGCACGTATGGGGCGCCCTAATGTTTCAGGACCACACTGCCCTTGTGTTATGATGTGACCATGCAATGTTGACTCAGTAGTCAGTGAGTTAGGTATTGGCGATTCTGGTAGAGAGTTCAGTTGAGTTGAGACGTAAGGATGCGCCAGTTTCCGGGAAAGCTTAGTTTTAAGCCGGCGCGGGGTCAGATGTTGAGTGACAAGCAATGGGTTGCATTTGTTTGTTGTAAGTGGCAATGCGTTTGGAGAGGACATATCCACGTCCAACAAACGCATATCTTCTTTCACCGTGTGGTTTGGGGGAAGAGATGATGCATCGTACATTGTCACATCGACTGTTTGTGTATTTCCTGGGGGGTTGGGGGCTAGAGATGATGCATCACACATCTCCACATCGTTTTCGTACGCTTTTGGTGGAGGTTTTGAATGTGTAGAAGGTGTAGCTTGTTGGCCGAAGTCGTCATAAAGATGGGTTGAAGAATTTGAATCAGCGACTGCAGATATAGGCTGGATGGTAGACTTTGGTGCCAACGTTAACCCAGATTGAGTGCTTGGCATTGAGCTGTTTTCTGAAAAGTGAGGCAAATTCTGTTTGGGGGCGCTTGAACGGGAAAATCGACCTGACGTGCGAGAACTAGAAGAATAGCACCTTGATGAGTCTGATTTATGGCTTGTTGTCGAGAATACGGAGGCGTGAGCAATTCCACTATTCAAATCAAGAGCTGTTTGTGTAGTTAAATTTTCAGATTCGTTCAGCTTTTGAGTGGACCTTGGCATGGTAGAGGTCGACTGTTGCAGTGAACGTCTTGCAATAGCATGATGATCATGTGCACCAGGAGGTATATCACCGCATACGCTCCGCGATGTTGGTTTCAAAGGAGCCGTGTTAGTGCTCAGATGATCATTTCTTTGAGAAGAAGACTCCATAGAGCAATTGAATTGCAAGTTTTCTTTGTCGCCTGAGGGTAGCGGTGGAGAGCCGAGGTCGTACCACCTTCGAGTTGAAGTAGGTAGCGGTAAAGTAGATTGTGACCTTGGGCCCCTTAGAATTGAATACTCCTGGAAAAGTCGGGATTGGCGCCGTTTCAGGTCACGCTTTGGTAGATTTGGGGGGTTTGTGGGCTTGTAAGCAAGCTCGTTTCTCTTTTGGGGAGTGTTGAAGCAATCCAGCTTGTTTCGTGATTGTTGGCCGGTGATACTGTTGCTGGACTTGGGCCGCCGTGAACTGGCCTGAATCTTACTGGCGTCAAGCGGGCTATTGCCACTGAATGGTGAGTTTGATTGCAAAACAGTCGTACTAGCATCCAGATTTTGTGCTGCTTGGCACGAGCCGGAACCTCTATTAGGGTCAGAATTGGATTGAACGGTGTGGTGAACAGATGAAGAGGAGTGATCATGGTGTTTCATAGTCAAAGCCAGAGGTCCCGGGGCCTTTAGGTTTATATGCTCCTCTAACACTTTGGATTGGACGCGTTCCAGGTCGCGCTTTGGTAGATGCAAGTGGTTTTTGGGCACGGATATGTGATTTTGTTCGTTTTGGGAAGTATTCAAGTTATCGCGCTGGGCCGGCAAGCGTTCACTGGTAATGATGTCGGCGGACTGAGGGCGCTGTGAACTGTCCCAAATCTTGCTGCTGCTTCTTCCGCTAGATTGTGAGTTCACTCGTGAATGAGCCTCTCTCGTGTTCAAACAATCGTGTCTGTGAGAAGATGACTCCAAAGGTCTTTCGGTCAGCAAGTTGAATTTGTTGTTTGATTGTACCAGTGAAGCACTAGGGTGATCACTCCTTTGAGTGAGGGGTGTTGAGGTTATAGTAGATTGGGCGCCGGGGGCACTTTTAATCACATGCTTCTCTGATAGCTGCAATGGACTCCCATTCAGATTACACTTTGGTGGATGAGGTTGATTTTGGCGCTGGGAAAAGGGAGTATCATTCTTTTGAGAGGCGGTGAGATTGTCTTTTGGCGAATTGGATGTACTAGCAGCCAAGTTGGTATGCTTCTGAGAAGAGTCTGTTTGTTCACTTGATTGAGAAATAGATTGGACGGCTGATTGAAGTGGAGAGAAACGTCTGCCAGAGTTAGAGAGCTGTGCGTCTTCGTTATCTGTGTTGTGGGTAGGAAATCCAATTATTATGTCAGTTGCAATCAAGAAGTACAAAAGATTGGAATTGATGGTCAAAATATCAGACCGACTATCTGAGACCTTTCCCTTTCCACTTAGGGGTGAGTTCACTGGTGAACAAGCCGTACTAGCGTTCAAATTGGGATATTGTTGAGAACTGTCTGCACCTTCACTTGATTGAGAATCACGTTGGACACCTGTTGGGAGTGGAGAGCCTGACTCCAAGCGCCTTCGGGTAAGTGGTGGTGAGATTGATGAAAGCTGTCGCCCTTTTCCTCAAAGGATGGTATGCTCCTCCAAAAGTTGAGATTGTCGCCGTTTCAAGGTGGATTTGAAGGGTGGACTGCGAGATGGACTGGATTGCTGTGGTGGAATTGGATGAGTCCTAACCATCTTAGCATCAAAAGTCGATTTTTGAAAAGAAAGGTCTGAAGCATGATTGATATGAGATTCGTATGACAGTGAATTGTTGGATGTGCTTGATGCTTTCGGTGAATTTGAACAAGCCATAGTGGCCTCCAAGTTAGGTTTTGGAGATGAGATTTCTGGAGTTCCATTGGATTGAGCTTCTGATTGCAATTCTGCTCTCAGAGACAAAGGACCGGAATGATGATTGCTTCAAGGGGGTGGTGGAGATCTTGTAGTTGATTGAGGCCGTGTCGAATCTTGATGGAGTTGATAGTCAAGATCAGGGTTGTGTTTGAATGTTGGGTGCAGAGGTGAGGGTGGCTCACTTGGATTATAGCGGCTTTGATTGAGCGGTGGGGAGGTTGAAGTAGACTGTAGCCTGGGACCCCTTAAAATTGTATACTCCTCCAGGAGCTTGGATTGACGTTGTTTGAGGTCACGCTGTGGTCGATCGGGCTCTTTTGAGAGCTCAGCTATTGGAGTGCGTTTGTTTTGCGGAGTATTCGATTGATTGGGTTGGGCGGTCAAGGCCGTCACGCGTGAACTGGTGATACTGTTACTATACTGAGACCGGCTGGCATCCCTGTCAGCGTCTAACTTCCAGAATAGATTGTGTTATGAAGTCCTATTGGGAAATTATAAAAAAAGAAGTGATGAGAGACTATGCTCGACTCTTACCAGACTGATGATCCAATAATACACTCTTTTCACTTGGCGTAGATTCATTCTCAAGCAAAACACCACGGTCATCCTCAAGCAAATCGTCACCATCATCCATGAGTGAATCAGAATAGTTGTCCTTGAGCAAATCCAAGCGTTCATTCTCAAGCAAGTCGGCATTGGAATCAAGCAGTTCATCAAGCTCTTGGGGATTGGCTAAGCTACGAGACTGGTTGCTTTGAGCTGTTTCAAGGATTCGAATAGTTATCTGGTGAGTCATTGGATGAAGGACAACACAATAAAGAGCATTTCAAGGGCTTACAACTCTGAGCCTCATTGAGAAACTGTGATCTTCTTTCAACTGGCTGCTGGTTCAAGTGAATTAATGAAACCTCGTCATCGTCAAAATCTTTTTTCCGGAAAGGAGACGGGTTTGAGTGAGTTGTTGAATTACAGAGAACTGGAAGGGAAGAAATCGGGGGAATCTCGCCAGGAAAATTGAGTTACTTACTCATCCCTTGGGGCGGTGACTCCAACGCAATCATGTCGGCCGGTGGGTTAAAGAGCTCACCAAATGAGGACATTTGTGAAGTGCTTCCAAGATAGTGAAAGTGATTGAGGAAGACGTGCGATAAAGCCAAGAACGAGGAGATGGGGACTTGGAGTTGCTACAAAAGTAGTTGGGATGAGAACAAAACATCACCAGCGGCGCCTTGTTCTTTGGGCCAAACAACTCGGCCAAGTGGAACAAAGGAGTATGTGAATTATGATCTTGTCAGTTATGTGTTTTTGTTAAGGCGGAAACCTGGGCTAGAATCTAGGATATCCAGACTCTGATGTATTTGAACTGATTTCGTTTTCAAAAGTGTTTACTGGAGATCTGATCATGAGTTTTCTTCATATAGAGAACATTGGTAGTCATCTAGATTCCTTTTATTCTCCTCAAACATTTTAGTGCGAATCACACTTGGATTTGCTCCCAAAGCTTCCAAGATCTCGTTCACACTATTTGTATGGTTATTCAATAGTGATACTTGGTTGTTACTAAGATTTGTTTTATTAATTACGTCAAATCAAGGCTTGGGGTCTCTACAGTTTGTTTGCTCCTGTTGAGGATTAAAACGGCGCTAAACGCCTCACATTCCACTCTTTGAAAAGAACGCAATGGATTGGAAAGTTTACAGGATGTAAAGTAAGAAGGAGAGGGACCTAAGGGGAGTGGCTGTTTGTGAACTGCAAGTTTGCATCCGGTTCTTGACTGTATAGCTTAACGTGGGGCTTATACCAGGGTCAAAAGCTTTGTCTTTAACTCAGTTCTCCATTCGGAATCCTCCTGCAAAGACTGGAAAGGGATCAAAGATTGGAATAACTGCAAAAAGACGGAATTGAATTTCTCAATCATATTGGCAATTATTGGCCTGATACAGATAACAACTTTCAGATCCCAGAAGCCTTCCAACTGCCCTTGCATGTTGAAGAGACTGCATTCGTTTTGAGTACAAGTCTCACTCAACATCTAGGATATCGACTTTGAATACGTCACAGTCAGAGATGAATGCGTCAAGATTTTTGAACGCTTGAATTGAAAAAAGATGATGGATATTAGGAACTGAAAGACTTGCTATGAACAGCTTGATGTATAGATAAATATCAAGGCTACATACCGTGATCAATCAAGCCGCTTAGGTGAGCGATTTGGTTTGTCATGTCCGACTCTTCCCGCTGACCTATGACCTTGTCTTTCCATTTTTCAAAGCTGCGGTTGAATTTGCGGAGGTTTTCGAGCGCTTGGTAAGAAATTGACAAATGGGTATCAATACTCAACATCGAAAGACTTGAAATTTTAAAAAAAGAGGTAAAAGGGTCCTTACCCATGTTGAACAAGACTCTTATATTCAAAATTTTCTCCTTCAATACTGAGTTTCTCTGAAGCTGTATGGCATTGATTTTCAATTGTTCAAAGTCAGCAATGACTTTGTCGAACAATCCAACGGCTTGATACGGAATCCAGAAAAGATGGTCAATAGTCAGCACAGGAAAATTTGCTGGAATGAGCTGTATATCAAGGCAAATGCAGAATTCTTCATACCATTGGTGATTGAGGTTTTTAAATAGGCAGCTTCCTTGTGCAAATCTTGAGCTAAATATCAGGTTGATCAGTAAATAAAATAGATTTACCCAAAAGAGTTTAGCTCTGGTACGAACTCTCTTCTACTTTTGTGCTCTCGGGGGAGACATCAGACCCGCTTTGGTTGGATAAAGGGCTTTCACAAATATTGGCAGCTACAAGTTTGGTATAAATTTTGGAAATCAGCTTAGAGAATAGGATTTTTCGAGATCAGTTTAGAGAATCTGGTCAAAAAAATAAAATGGAAAAACTATGACCACTCACCCAGATTATCAACTACGCCTAGACCGGTATCGGGAAGCTTGGATTCTGACATGATGTTTATAGAACCGTAGCTATTTACTCCTCTGGGAACAAGGTTTTAACAGAGATGTAAAAAAAGATGTCTGAGAGAAGCTTGTCAGATGAGGTTATATAGAGAAGCTGGGTCATCGCAAGAGGTGCTTCACTTAAAAAGAGACAAACAATTTCAAGTCAACGCAAGTGACCGAGCCGTGAATTTTAACGTAGCTTGAATCGCGGTCTGACAGGGACCCCTACAACATTCATTGGATAGTCATATCATCTATCTGATCTTTCAAATTGGTTCTGAAAGGGATGGAGGGGATTGTAAACAAGAATTATGTCTCATTTCTTCCTTTTGAATACAAGGTACACTTTGTCCTCCGGTTCATGTAACTAATGATCATCCTAAAGCTGAGTGTAGTGGGCGGTGAACTGGATAACACTCTATAACAGCTGGAACCGTGAACCATGGAGGGGAAATTGATCTTGAATTGCTTCGTATTAAATGTTTGATCATGTTTATCTGACCCGACTGCATGTTCACCCACACAAACCTTTCCTTGTGTTCTCGAGATATTATAGATTTCCTACCCAAGACTAAAATCATTCATACAAGACTTTGATGTAGATCTCTCCAAAGGAAACATGCCGTCAGTGAGACTGAAATAAAATACAATTCAAGCAATTTATGAGACTGAGAGGAAAAATTAACTTTGCGCACTGTACTGCCCTGTCAGGCTTGAGCCAAGGCCTCGGCTGTGGACCTGCCGTTGAGATGTGAGTCATCGTGTGGTGATTTTTT
This sequence comes from Melampsora medusae f. sp. deltoidis, assembly GCA_002157035.1. NCBI lineage: Eukaryota > Fungi > Basidiomycota > Pucciniomycetes > Pucciniales > Melampsoraceae > Melampsora > Melampsora medusae. Next base: position 6,931 of record KZ142855.1, read on the forward strand.
CTGGATCTGGGTAGTGTAGGTAGATTATTGAAATTCTTCTCTCAATTCACATTGTACATCTGATGTCCAGTTTGTCCGAAGAAAGCATCTATTTGGATACTTTTTGATGATTGCCCGCGGCAAGCGTAAGGGCAAGTCAAGTGAGACCAGCTCAAAAATTGCATGTCGTTAATATCATCAGATTGAATGGCTTGAGAGGATTGGGCCAACAGTGGGGAAAGGGAACCCCTTTCCAAATTTTGAGGCCTTCGACCCTCTCTCATAAAAGATCATGGGTGTTTCTGATTTCATGTTGTAGAATTCCTTGACATCATACACATCATGTCTGACTTCAACATACATCACGTGGGTGAAAATGTTCTGGATGACCAGCACCCTGTAATGCTTGGTCAAGTATTCTTACCTCCAAATCTGCACAAATTCCTTCGTCTTAAAGATGGGTTTGAAGTGGCCGCCACCCGCGAGGAAGTCTTTCAGCTTATCACCTGCTTCCATCCTTCAACGGATGTCACCGGAAATTACTCAAATCCAGAAACCATCTTTGAAATGTTCCAACTTCTTGTGTTCCCTTGGATTACTGCCTTTGAATCAATGGATTATGAGACTAACATTATGAGATTTACAAACAATTTATACCAGGTGGGTGTTTGGTTCATCACGTATCTTATCAATGTGTGTGTTTTTCGATTTGTCCTTGACTCATGTCTGTCTTTTCATACGCTTCTAGATTGAGTCCACTCACTTCGAGTCCAACTAAACTCCAGCCTATCTTGTTTGATTCCATGGTCAGTTCCCCATTCAATCACCAGACTACTATCTAAACTCAGCACATTTCCTAATTGTCATCTTGATACAATTCCAGTAAAATTTCTCAATACATAGATGGGTAACTCATGTTGAAAGAGAAAGAAGTAATCGAAGGAGCAAGAGATGAGATAATGGAGGTAAACCTTGGAAGCGGTTCTTTCAGGAAATCAAAACAAATACAACAGGTTTTCAAAATTCTCCACATAAAGAAAAATGTGCCCGCCCCTCTCCTCTATCTAATGCGCCCCACCCAACAAAATAAACACTATAACAAGATTGAATGATGCCTTTGTTAATTTTATGTAATGTTTTCCTATTTGATCATGTTGGCCTTTACGAGTAGGATATGATTTTGGCCCTATTAGTACTGAAAATTTGCTGTAAAAGTTCAACTTCAATCCATCCTGATTTGGTGGTCATCCCAAGTTCCACCCTCAACTTTCCTCATCACAGATATGTCAGGATCCCAATTACAAGATACTTGTGAGCTATGCTTGAGCTATCTTGTTCTCCTGTTTGGAACATCATAATCTTTTGCTGAACTCTTCCAACGTAGTCAATACTACGGAAGAACAAGTCTCTGCTCTCTCTCAAGATTTCCCTCCAGGGTGTTGAGGAAAGAATTAGAAATATGCATCTCCTCGTTGAACAAGAACAGATGAAAGGTATGTACCGGATCGTGTTTCACCGTGGCTGATTCCAGATGTCTCAGCTTACTCTCCTTTGTATTGAAGCCAGCGCATTCAAGAGTATTTTCCCAATTGTGGATCAAGTCACAAGAGATATCACTCAACTTCAGTCTCAGTTTTGCAATGTAGAAGCTGAGGTGTCTGACTTGCAGGTCCAATTCAACCTCCACGACCAACACATCAAAGCCTTTGAGATAGTCCTTCAAAAACTTAGAGATTCATCACCAGCTGATACGGGTATTGATCTTGATTTTGAGATAGAAAATTATTCTCCAGAGCGTTATAATCATCATCGAAACAATTGGGCTGAATGTTCCGGAAATATTCCTGTGAATTTTAAGGGCAGTTGAAAAACAAGAATGTAGTTAATTGAAGAGGTTGTAAACTAGCACTTTCCATTTTTCTTTCTCCTTGCTCGCTTCTTTGCAGACTTTGAAACAATTTCCGCATTCCCTGTTTCCGTGGGTTTCTTTGTCGACAACTTCAACTTCTCCTCATACTCCTCCTCATAGGACTTCACCTTTTGACGTACATATATCTCCCACACCGCCTCCATCATGTGCTTCTTCTTGCCTTCAAGAATTTGAATCCTTTCAACCAGTTCCTCAGAGATCTGGCAAGAGGATCCAAATCGAGTTATTCTACATGGGGGGGAGACATACTCCGACCATCCGCGGAAAACGAAGAGGCAGGGTCAGAGTAGTGAGGTACCTGGTTGATCAAGTGTGGTATTGTCAAGCCAGGCTGATTAAAGTCTGAAGAAAAGAAAGGAAATAGAGATGAAACGTACTCTGGTATCCCAAACCATCTCAATGATGCCATCACGTCCTTCAAAATCCACCTCAATCCCAAAGTCTTCTACAACAAAGGTCCCTCGTGTCACTCTTTCCTTTATATCGGAGTCCTGGACTTGGTGAGGCTGTTCAGTGGTACGATCAATCAGACAGAACATTCCGTATGAATGGCGAGTATGATTGTGATCGTCGACATGTTCATTTTTACAAAATCCGTCACAAGTTACCACAAGGTTAGATGCAAATACCTGACCGTTGGGAGTATGTTGCCAATCCAGATGATCAAAGCCTGGTATGTTGGCTTCAGTTTCCAGCTTGATGTTGCTCTCAAACGCAGAGAAACAGAGAGTAGAGAACCTCTCTGCCCAGAAATCCCGGACTCAATGGAACTTCGCCATTCTTTCACGGTCTTCCTCAACCCTTCCTCGCTTTTTAGAAGTGAAGTCGCTAAGGGCGTATGTTCCTGCACCACACATGAAGCCTTGAATTCAGTTTTCTCAATATATTTACAAAGACACTTGACTTACCTATTGATTTACCCGGATCCGAGCCACCTCTCCAGNCAACACCCCATCCACCCCCAATAAAGAAGTGCTAGGATGAAAAGCTGAATTGAGTTGTGGAGGGTGTTCATGTTTCGAGCTCTGGCATGAAGAAATGGAATTGAAATCGCAAAAGAAAATCCTTCTCTCTCTTTGGCGTTCATCCGTTTGAATTCGTTGCATCTAACTGCTAGTACTAAGGAGCTGTCCTTCTTGTTAATCACAGCTGTTGTCCCGGAGTTGATTTTGATTTTTTCAAGGTGATCTCCATGTGGCCGATTGTAGTGACTGTCTTGGAAGATGAAGGTAGTATCTTCGGGCAGACTTAACTTTGCAGCAAGAGACCGTTTAAACTGGGTTCTTCCAGTGTGGTGACAAGGGTAGGGTCGAACAATTCTAATCTCCTCTTGTCGGCGTTGACCGGAGTGCAGGGCGGAGGGCAGTGTCTTGGATTTGTAGTTCTCAACAGGGTATCCTGCGGCCTGCTTTTGCCGACGATTTTGCCCACAACCCATCTTGGATGTTGAGTCAGGGCACAAGAAACAGATGCCAATTTGATTGACTGGGCAGTATACATAAGATGATACTAAGAGGAGGATCAGGGGAAGTCAAGGAAAGCTTACAATGGTGGTGCTTTTCGAGCGTGTGTTTGATGTAGGTTTTAATTGGTGGAGAGAACCTATTGAGAGTAGCGGTAGGAAGAGTCAGATGTTAAACCTGACAGAGAGATACAGCTGAGGAGCGTACTGTGCCTCAGGAAGTTGAATTCTTAACAAATGAATAGAAAGAAAAAGGTCAGCTTACAGTCAAATGGAAATTCAGAATGACGAAAGCAGGAAGTTTGGAAGCTTCAGTTTGGGAAAGGGATATCTCACAAATGTATTGCAGAAAACAATGAAGGAAATGATAGATGAGATGTTGCTTTGGTCACAAATTCAGCGCTTTTTTCTGAGAGAAGTAGCTGAGGGGAGGATAGAGACGTAGATGAATCATGCGAACTCACTTAGCTAAAGAGAGTAGAATGTGAGCCTCGGAAAGAAGTCCAAGATATTGACAATTGGGTAGCAGGAGCGCCACGTTGTACAATCCCTTCAAAGATCAATTCAGAAGGGCGGTGGTAAGACTAAAGAGATAAGCAGAAACCAGAAATTGAGGGAAGTATAAGACAAAAGAGGGCAGGGAAAGATTAGTGAGGTAGTATTGAGACAGGGAAATCTCTTGGTAAATAGAGAGCAGAATGAGCATAAGATAGGCACCAAAAGGCAATCAAGGTAGAATGAGGTCGCTCCACTGAGTGGATTAGCTTTTGCAAGAAATAGACTGAATCACCAGATAGCCGTATGCCCTGTGCGTTCGTAGTGCGGAGGCCAACAACGTACGGCAAGCGGCACCAAAGGGATTTGGATAGTAGATTTAGATGAAAGTGGCAGTTGGTTCACAAGTGAAGTCGGATTGGGCAAAAAAAGGAAGGGAGGGGAGGGGGCATCAGGGTAAAACGAGATGGGAAGGAGGCCTCTTTGAATTTGAGTTGATACCCGCATTCTTGTTAGACAGTGGTAGNCTGCTGCGTGATTTTTGGATGCGCAGCAACTGGAGCCACTAGGTTTGTGATCTGCTAGGTTTATTTAATTCATCTGGTTATTGTGAATTCAAACCTATTCAAAAAAAACTTTATGGAATTCCAAGGCTTTCAATTTCTAGACTTCAGTTCCAGGCCGTGAACTGGTCAAATTGGAATATGTGGGTTTGGAGACATTTGCAAATTTGAAATTGCAAGACAAGCATAATTATAAAAACTCAGTTTCTCTTACCTTTGCTTTCTTTCGCAACCTCTATCACTGAAGACGGACTTTTTGAGAGCGCCACATCATCAAAATGAGATTTTCCATTGAATACTGTCTATTTGCCTTATAAATCTAACATATATATATATTCCTTCTTACACCTTCCTTCATATCGAAATCCTTGCCTATAACCCGACCTAGTATCTTTATCAAAAGCAATGTTTTCCGTGTATTTATACATAATCCAAAAGTACAACTACAAGAGGATGAATCAAGTCAAGTTTTATCAAACAAAGATAAGAGAGAAGAAAATAAAAATACTGTGTATCAAAAAATATATAGTTTGCTTGAAGTCCAGTGTTTGATGATATCCTTGCCCATAACCAGACCTAGTATTGTTATCAAAAGCATTGTTTTCCGTGTATACGTAATCCAAAAGTACAACTACAAGAGGACAAATCAAGTTGAGCTTTGTCAAACAAAGCTGAGAGAGAAGAAAATAAAAATACTGCCCATCAAAAATAAATATAGTTTGCTTGAAGTCCAGTGTTTGATGACAATGCCTCTCATTCTATTCGTCACCAGAAAATCTGCCAATCTTCACACAAATCCGGTCAAGGCCGGAGCACGAAGCCGATCAAAAACAACACTTCCGAATCTTTCCATTGTGCGACATTCTAAACGGGTAAAGGGATCTCAGCGGCGTGTTCTGAGAGAAAAGTAGATGATTTACTCATGGTGAGCTAGGCTGGGATTGTTCAGAGCTAGGATGGGATTTGCCTGTAGTACTCTCGGTGGGTTGGGTGGCTGTTGAAGTGAAGAGACTTGGCTGAGAGCAAGAGACAGATGGCTTAGTCAGCAAGTCTTATGAGGGAAGACTGGAATGTTCACTTACGAGTTCAAATTGTCAGTACCATCATTGGATTGAAAGGGAATCGAGTTGTCCGATTGGGAGACTATTGGATCAGCAGAGACTGCCTTTGTGACCTGGGATCTAAATCAACAAATAAAAATAGTCAAGCAAATGTTATATGATGAGACTTGGAGCAAGATTTTACTTACAATGGGATCGAGGAGACGGCTGCAAGTCCCAGCGTAGACTCTGCGAGCAGGCGATCAAACACCTGCTCAGCCTGTAGGCTGGGGCGTAAGGCGAACAAACTATAAACCTTGCCATTGTCGATTCGACGCCAGTGTGGGAATGTTTCTGCCTCGCTTCTCTTAAATTTGTCAGGACAATCGCAAGTAACGTGGCCGAAGAGTCCACAGTGGAAACATTGTTCTTCGCCAGCTTTCACTTCCGGCGTGGCCTCTTCTGGCGTCGTGGGGTAACAAATTTCAGCCTGAGTGCAAAGAGAACTCCCCTCTTTTAAGAGCCAGGGTCTGCTTTCCATATTCATATTTCTAGTGTTGAATCTAGGGGTGATGCCTTTGCCCATGAAAGGTAGTCTAGGGATGTCTGGGAGCTTTGGCGTTGATGGCGACATTTTAAGAGAGGCAGTTAACGGTTAGGCAAGGCTAGTGGGTATGAAACCTGGAAGATACAAAGGAAAAGATTGTGGATGGTTACGACGGGAAGAACTGATCAAATTTTGAGAGAGGACTTCAAACGGACCTTATATATGATTTCCTCCGCCTCCCACGTTCAATATCACAAACTTTGAAGAACACGTATGTCAACGTAGCGCACGCGTTTCGGCACAGCCGCACTGGGTAATTGCTATCCGGAGCTACGCAAAATAGGGTGTTGAGAAGCAGAAGTCTTGCCGAACTGCTTTATGCGGAGTCAGAGGGGAAATATACATATGTATATCCATCACTTCCAAAACTTTAATTATGTTCAGGGCATGCAGCCTGACGCGTTTGGACGCGTCGCAGGAATATAATTGCTCTCATCAAAGTTCTATGTGTGACGCGTTGAACACGTGTCATCAGTAGAAGAATATCAGACAAATAAAGGATTAGATTGCTCACTGCAAAGTTAGAAGAATATCAGACAAATAAAGGATTAGATTGCCCACTGCAAAGTTCCATGTCAGACGCATTGAACGCATGACATATGTAAGTGGAAGGATATCAGATAAATAAGAGATAAGCTTGCTCACTTCAAACTTCCATGTGGAAGTTTGTTTTTGAAGGAAGATATCAGATGTCTTCCATGAGCTGATTGGTTGAGTGACAATGGGTCAAGGAAAAGTAACGGATTGACATCATTTATGTTTACCTGTTGAGTGGATGCCTTTGGCTGGTGTTGGCTCCAAGGTCGGTTTGAGTGGAGTTATATGATATGTAATCAAGTGACGGCATTATACAGAAATTCCGAAAATAATCACACCCTTCTAGCACCCCATTTTCACTCACAAGGTTTGATCATTTGACATGAGTCGGTCTTGACGAGCCTTGGTTTTACCAGATAACTGAAAGCTGAGGAAGAAGCAATCAAGGGGAACGGGAGTTTGTCAGTCCACGATCATCAACTGACAAATCTCGAGAGGATGCCACTGTGAGAAGGCGGAAATATTTACCTCTGAGGCGTCATTTCCCAACCAAGAAGGGAATAGCCAAGAAAAATCAGAGGAGTTTGTATCAATTTACAAGTTGGTAAGTTTGTCATGGAGTGATTTCCAGACCATTACTCAAAAGTATTCTTGTGAGGCGCACAGTGTGAGTTCACCAGAATCAAAATCATTGAAGATACAAATACAGAGTTTGCAGGAATTCAACTGGTGTTTTTTGTGGTTGTGACTATAGGGAATACAAATCTCAGAAGATTTTACAAAGATATGAGCAAAACAAATCAAGTCAGTCCTGGAAATGTAATCGTCTGATCCTTGCCTGAAAATACACTAGACTTTGGAAAGACTAAGTTTCTGCCTTCTGAAAGTTTCCCCCCCTCCAAAAACCAATGCGACAGATAGTCAAAGCAAAGATTTTTTGCTAGCTCATACCATGTGATCTCTGGCTTCACAAAATGACCGTCTTTGTCAAACAGGCCATTGAGTAGCCTCATTAGCATTCGATTACTGTGTTTGAAGATGGGTTCTGTTACCTTGAATTCCGGCCTCTGCTTGCACATCCACTCTGAAAGAACTGCAAAGCTTAGCATTTGTCCCGCAGGAGCAACATTTACATCCCCTGAACAACAGATAAGACCCCGGATACCACAACAAGCGAACATTGTGAGATAACTTAATGTGGGTGATTTGATAGAATTACCCTTCCACTCTCTTTTAAACCTCACAGCCAGCGCTTTATCTTCAATACTTGCATCTTCCTTCAGAATATAATTGACTTCAAAATATTGAACAACATAGGAATGCACGACTTTAATGAAGACATCTTGCCATTGTTGTATCAGACCGATATCGACCAAGGAATCCGCGTTATCTGAATCAAGAAGATGGACATTTCTGGAATTTGCCCCTTTCAAAGTCTTTTGAGAATTCAGCCATTGGATTGACTGACAGACGGCATGAACACCCGTCATAGCTTTCTCACTGTCTGATACAGGGGGATCTTTGAGAAAAGATTTACCGGTAAGCAGGACCGAGTCGAGTAACATCTTCAGAAACGCAGAGACTCGAGCTGGTGACGGGCGAAGAGACATTTGCATTGTTTGCCAAGTTTGATGCCAAATTACTGGTACATTTTGGGGTACTTTGTCTGCTAGTGATTTGGTTTTCACATACAACGTGTTAAAAAATCCATGAGCATAAGCGGGCTCCCCCTTGTGAGAATTAAACAGCTGCGGAACTGCTTGACCATTGGTAAATCAGCAATCACAATCAATCGGATCTACAGAAATGTCACATGATGAAACTCACTTGTTTTGTCTATGGCTTCAAACCAATTTTGCGCGTTGGACTTGGTTCTCACGACCACATTGTTTGTCCCACCGTCAATGGAATCCAGGAACACTTGATCCAAGGGTTCGCCCACTCTTCTTCGTTCTAACAAAGAAGTCAAGGCATCCCAGGCTGCCAATTTTCCTATCTTACTAGTTTGATTGCTATTATATGGCTTCAATAGTTCTGCGAGCTCTTTCTCCATTTGAGACGATCCTATAAAAACACAACTAGTGATATTGTAGACGTTAGCACCAGAATGATCTAATTTCCAGAGAGAGCCGGGAAATAATCTCACAGACCGCCGGGCTCTCAGCCGTCGGGCTCTCGAGCTCCTCTAGTACTTTTCTTTTTTTTGTTGTAGCAGTATCCTTGGTTGCTTCCTCTTCCGCCACTCTTTCTGTTGCAGGTACTGTGCGTGATTTCCTTTTATAAGTCTTAGAAACCTCAACTGAAGGGCTTGCTGAAGTCTTATCACTATCAGCTGCATCGGAAAGCCCCTCTTCTACCATCGTCCATTGCCTCTTTTGTAAGTTCCTTGTATTAGCCACTTCATTGGCAGCCTGAATGGGACAATCTGTTAAAAGTCTTCTAGGATTGGGTTGTTCAGAATTTGCTGATTTACTGGCAAAAGCGTTTGATTTTGGAGTTTGTTGGCGTGATCTAGTGATTCGTCTCTCATTCGGCGGTGGAGCCTTGGCGCTTTGAGACCCAACAGTTTCTGATTGGTCTATTTGTTGGTGAGAGTTAGGCGATTTGATAGATTGCTCTTGTTCTACATGAATGTGCTGAGGTGTGATTGCTGAAGCTGCTGGAATTGCTCTTCCACCGCCAATGTCTTCTTGTTCCTCTTGATTTTCTTCATCGATGCGCTCAGGGGAAACACCTGGGGCTGCCAGAATTCCTCTTTTGTCACCTAGATCCTCTCTTCCGCCCGTATCTACAACCTGATCAATGCCGTTCTCGATCAAATCCATGTTGTCAAGCACTTGATCCTTCATCTCGACTGAAAGAATATCTTGTGAGATGGAATCGTGTTCCGTTAAGTCGAAGTGTTGGGGCGAGAATCAGTATTTGGTGCCTAGGTCGGCCTCGTCATCATCAATTATGATCCAGACCTTGTCTTCAGGTGGTAGGGGTACCTTATGTATGATTGCTATCGAAGGAACAAGTCAGTCACCTTTCCAAAAGCAAAGGGCATCTGATACCTACCATAGCCTGTCTTCTTACATCTGGAATTTAGCATGTCAAGCTCAGCAGCCATTGGATCTGTCAAACAATTTGACTTCCGTGCCTCTTCTAACGCAGAAATTAACTTAGAATACACAGGCAGTGCACTGGAGGCTGATAAGGGCTTATATTCAGGCAAAAGCTCGTTGGACAGTATTGGAGTGTAAGAAGGTTCAACTCTTGATCTGGCATTCCTGGTCGGACTGAGGATCTCAGAAGATGTGACTCGCTTGTGATTCGGGCGACTCGGAGATTTATTCCAATGTTCTTTACTGTGCTTGACCAATCGATTATCGGGTTTTGGCGGTATACCGGTCACATCAGAAGCTTCATGTATAATACTTGGAGATGTTGTAGACACTGAAGTAGCGGATTCTTCTGATGATGCAGTGGTTTTTGAGAGTAACGGTGGATTTGAGCAATTGTGGAACA
>KZ142860.1:9451-28857 GCA_002157035.1 Melampsora medusae f. sp. deltoidis
CTTGGTTGGTTTTGGCATACCCAAGGCAGTCACCACAGCCTCCCAATGTTTCTTGGAGGTGCCATATGCGACAGAGACACCCTTCTCGTGCGATCTGAAGTCTCTTTCAAGACTCTTCACCAACGCCAACAACTGGATCATTCCTGCAATGAATCCACATTTGCCCTCACTTCAAAAAAGGGAGTATCAGTGAGTGAAATAGTGACATCGCTTGGAGAACAAGTTTAAGAACTCACCAAAGCATGTAATATACTCGATGCATTGACTCCTGTGTGTTTGTAGTTGCAGCCACACCTTGTGATTTTCGATGTCGAGAGCCTTCATCCTCACTGTTTTCCTCGTCAGATAACGGTGGGTCATCTTCAGGCAGACGATGCCTACCCTTAAACAGCATAGCCTTGATGTCGGAAGTGTGCCACCAGTCAAGGAAATACTTGGCACGGGGAAAAGTACGGCATAGATAGTCAAATCGCACTTCCAGAGTTTCTTGCTTGGGTGCCTCAGCGTCAGGTAAAAGCAACTCTTTGCATCTAGTTTGCCAAAGATTCTGATCACATGATAACCATGAGGTAAGTGGATCAATCTAAAGATTTGATAAAAGATATTATATTACTTACGTCTAGATCCGCCCGTACTATGTTACGGTTCCTCTTGATATGAGTGACAGCTTGTGCCCAATGCTGCTCACAGCCATGCAGCTTTGATAAAGCGGTTTTACGGTTGGAGTTGTAGACATCCATGTAGGCATCAAGAAACCCGTTCTTCTGTGATTGTGAAAAGTCAACCACTTGTTCACATAACTTCCTTTTGTTTATATCAGGTAATGAGCAACGTTGAATTTGTCGTAATAAAGTGGTGAAGTGAGCTCGGTAGTGTTTGGTGTATAGGCCTCCCAACCACGTTAGCAGGACTGGGACCCAGCGGTCGAGTTTCTCATTGTACATCGACGTGGTCAGAAGGTAGCCGTTTTTGAAGAACCAGTATGTTACATCGGATAAAAGTCCACCTGAATATGCCTCGCGGGTGGCAGTTCTGTCAACGGTGACTTTCTCTTGATAAACAAGAATCTCGGCCATCCATTAGGTCTGAAAGGTAAAGTGAAAATCCTTGAGGTCCATCGAAACTGACACAATTCGCAATCCTTTGCTGCGTTGAGAGATTGAAGGAACAATCAATTCCAACAAACCAAGTAGAAGTGTAGGCGTAGGAAATGTACGTACCTGCACCAATGCATGATCTGCATAAGCCATTTGTCGCCTCCTTCTTTGTTGTTCTTATCATTCATCAAACCATGATTTACTAGGATTTGACATCGTAGATACCCAAGCCAGTCAATATTTCCAAAAGATTGATGGATATCAACGATGGAATTGATTGGGGCTGTGCCTACATGCGCCCGTCCAACCTTTTTTTTGCAGTAAAGATTCCAATCAGCTGAGCAAAGAAAAGACAGAAAGGAATGAAATGAAATGACAAACTTTTAATCCTAATGGACCAGTTGTGGGGTCATTGACCACTATCTCCTTGAGCTTTGCCTTTGCAAGAGGATCAGCCTTCTTACATTCCGGCCATTCATGTTGATGTTTTCCTTGGTGTTGAAGCAAGGCCCATCGGTCCGTGTTGTCCTCGTCAATTCAAGACCAAGCATCGCAAGAAAGGTGCGTCTGGATTCCACTACATCCAGTGACACTGCAAGGAGTGCAGCTATGGTAATACCAAAAAACATGCAAGTGTCAGTTCATGGAGAGCACAATGAGATACTATGCATCATGACACTTACGCGGCCAAAACCTCTTCAATCTTGTGTCGACCAGTTGGAGGGGAACCAGCAAAAGGGCAATCCTTTTCCGAGCACGTCATGACACCAAGGCAGGTGTAACATCGAATGGTCCAGTTTCCATTGCGATCCGTCTTCATTTTGTAAGTCCAGCCAATGTAGCAAAAGTTGGTGATGTGGTCTTGGGGTTCCAAGACAAACGTCGTTTTGCCGTTGGGATAAGTTGGATAGTTCTGTAAATCAACTATTGAGCCGTGGTCAATCCAGGTTTGGTACTGGAGCCTATTGGCTGGTATTTGAAGCTGGCACTGGCGAGCAACGGGGAGTAGAACATCGTCAGAGTCGCTGGCGGTGAGTTTGTATTCTTCAACTTTGTATTCTTCAACTACAGCATCTGAGTCACTCATGGTGGTAGAGTCGGATGAGTTGGTGCGTATAGAGTTGATTTCAAGGGATGAGAACAAAGAAATGACTGATGAAGATGAAGAGATTGTAGATTGTGATAATGATAAAGGTTTGTCTGAAATCGGAAAGTCGTTTTCTGATGATAAAGGTTGGTCTGGATTCAAAGAGTCGTTATCATCCGAAGGAGGCAATATGTGCCACTCATCCTTGTCATTGACTTCAGACGACTTTGAATAGCCCTGACCCATTGTGAGCGAGTGTACCAACAAGCCAATCAAGAAGAATGAAATGGATTCCAGAAGCAGATGAAATGGAAAGCTTCTTTGCAAAAGTCTTTCAAACGGTGTGAAGCTTCTTTTCAAAAGTCTTTTGAAATGAGTTGATGTAGTATTTGTTTGCAATAAAAGTGACAAAGTTGGGATCATTGTCAGTAAGAGCTGGTGACTTGATTCCGGATGGATACATATATCCTGGAAGTATGTTTCGAAGAACATGAATGCAATCCAAAGGCAGGCTGCCCTTCCACGGATGTGGGAATGTTTGATATATCTCTGCCTGATTGTGTTTGTCTTCATATCTGATATTGGGATATGCTGAGACGGTCAGGCATGAGGTCATATGTTTGCAAGGTACATTGGTGTATTGGTGCGGTGTTAAATTGCATATTGCCGCATTGAAACTCTAAAATTACACTCTTTGGGGTTACACCGGATTGGTCCGGTGTAAGGTATCCGGTGCAAAGATGCAGATCAACCCGGGGTCCGAGAATTTGACACCCAATCTTTTTACACTCTTTTATCCGGTGCTAATAATTGGGTGTCAAATTATAGATCACACCCGGGTACAAGACTTTTACACTCAAAATTTGGCACCGGATCTTTTGGCACCGGGCAAAAAAAATCAAAAACGGTGGGAAAATCAAATTACCCCCCCCTGAGATTGATTTTTCCACCGAGGCGATTTCGCACCGAATTATCCGGTGTAAACTTGTTGGTGGAAATATCTCCCACCCCTTTCTTTATATATTGCAACCGCCATCTTTCAACACACACATAGAGGTCAACCGTCAACTCTTGCAACAACCTCCCGGAGGCCAGGATAGCTGAGAAGACATTTGGCCTGGTAAAGAGGACGTAAGCAAACCATTAGAGGTTAGTTACCTTGCCTCCAAAATCTGACAAAGGCTTTCCCATCAGCTCTTTCATGCTACACATTCTATACAAAAGACAGGAGACTGACAATTTGTATTAGGCATTCTATAATGCTCATTGTATCCTTGTGCACCGAGCCACCGTAAGGATGCTACTTACTACGGTGGCTCTAAAGTGCCACACGAGTCACTTGTTCAAAAACGACAAAAATGACCGTCTGACCCTGAACAAAAACGTTTTCCAGCTCACGCCTACCCTGGCCCGGCTTGGTCCGTTGCTCTCTCTACCCTTGTCAGTACCTGTATTCATTTTTTGATCAAGTTTTATTCAGGTTATCAAATACCATGCCATCACTAGCCACCATAATCAAGACCCTTTTTTTGACTATCCATCCTTGGTAGACGGGGGTACCATGACACCCGGCCTCATATAACAGTTAAGTCACACCCACATTTCATTCACAAATCTCTCATATTGTCTCACATTTTTTTATCCTGGATTGTCTTCCTTGAAAAAATTTTCAATCCTCAAAAAACCTTTCCAACCCTCAGAAACCTTTTGACGGTGGTTGGCGGAAGGATGATATTGGAGATGGTGGATTTTTCTGAAAGATAAATGTGCAGGAGATAAAAAAATTCACTTTAGGTTGCGCTTGACTGCAATACAGGTGATTCTGGTACAATATGACTTCAGGGTAAGAACATGCAAAGTATGCATCTTCAAGAAATAGAAGCACCACAAGATGCCACATGAGTCATGTTTCACATAGAAGGTTATTCAAGTAGATGCCCCGGATGATCATAGGTGGAGACAGCGGTCTGGAGAGGCGGGCCAGGGTCGGCGTGAGTTTGGAAAGTATTGTTTCAGGGTGAAAAGTCCATTTTTGTCGTTTTTGGCCAAGTGACTCGTGTGGCACTTTAGAGTCACCGTAAGGATGCTACTTACGATAGCTCACGTGGAAATCGTTATTCCTGACTCCTGAGAATCTTTGAGAATTCTGTCCTCATTTTATTCGATCACCAAGCGATGCGACGATTGTGTACTGTGGGCGGGTGCGCGACGACTGTGGCAGTGAGCAGTTTGAAACACGCAAGTAAGAAATTTGAACGGCAACGCGATAGACGCGCACCTGGATGTGGGTAAGACCGGTGGAAACGTTTCATGGTGCACATTGCTGACGATACCAACACGGTGTAAATATGTACCACACCTGCTGAGTTTCATCAAGATGATTGAATCCAATCCTACATACGTCCCGAATAGTCTGGAATCAGATTTGTCTTCCCCGGGTTGGGGATTGGGACGCGTTAAGAATCTTCGAATACAACATGATATACTCCACAAAACGATACCAAGACTTGTTTGACTTACGATGAGATACGTTTTTGTCCAAGTTCACTCTTTAGTTCCTGTTGTCTCTTCGCATCCAGGTGGTCATCCAGTGACTCACATCGACTTTACACTCCTTGACAAACTCGATCATTAACATCGATATCAATGAATCATCGAAGACATTTCCATTTGAGAACTCTTCTCATCTTCTGCAACATATATCTCACCAGTTCATTAGTTATACCAACAGAGAATGGCAACCCAAGTACCGGTCGACAATTTGGCAGACGATCACTTTTTACCGCGCACTTGGCACTTGAATCATCATCTGATTCCAGAGAAGTGGTCTCTGTATTACCGACTACGCTCAGGTCTCAGTCGCTTCCAGGTGCTTCATCACTGGAGAACAAAGCTCCATTACTCGGTGGACTCGGGAGAAACAAAATCGGAGAAGACTCCGTCCCACTATTGAGTCGTGGGGGCTTACTAGGCGATGAACAGCTGGCAGAGTTTGGCGCGTCAACCACTTCAATTGGCGAAAAAGGAAAACAATCAGATAAACTGAACTCTTCATGGTGGAAAAATCAATTACCTAGGATCCTGAAATCTTGGTGGAAGACAGTGGTAAATCACCTCAGCTCGTTTCAAAAATCGGTTAGTAATTTACTTTGCTCTTTGAAATATGCATGTTCGATCGCTGACGTGAAACTCGTATGCCACGGTCTAATAGATCAAAAGAGGTTTTGGTAAAATCGTACCAAGCAGATCATATACTGTTTTATCAAAGTCTCCCAGCTCACATGGTATTTCAGCTAGTGATAGATCGGCACTTGATGAAGGAACAAAACTTCTTGATGAAACACCAGCTGATGAATTGACAAGGATTCCTCATGGCACCATCGACGATTCAGTCACAAGAATCCATCAAGACTCCTTAGATAATGAAGTGACAAAACCTCATCATGAAACCGCAGTTGAACAAGCGCCAAAAACCCATATCGACACCCCCGCTGATCTAGCCACAAAAACTCCTCATGAATCCACAGTTGAACGAGCAACAAGAAATCCCGAGAAATCTCATGAGCCCACAGTTGAACAAGCGCCAAAATCACCTCTCGACCCCCTAGCTGATCAAGCGACGAAAACTCCTCATGAACCCACAGTTGAACAAGCAACAACAAATCCTGAGGGCTCAATAGCTAATCAGGCGACCAATATTCCGCATGCTCATTCACACCAGGAGGATGAAATCTTCCATGATGCTTTGAGTGATTTTCAAGATGATCCACTGGATGAACATGAGAGCTCTCTCAATACGGAGCCGCCATCTGATCTCAAAGGTGAGGACTACAATACCCTATTGCCAGCCCGATCATCTCGACTGAGCTGACCAAGATTGATTCGCTTATGGACCAGAATACCATGCACCTACAGAAGCCAAAGCTGCGCTAAAAGGTGTGCACCATGAAGACCTTCTTGAAGGGCATCTATACAAGCCGCTTGATTAACCCCGATATTTTCGTTGATCAGAAAAACTTTCCCATGAAGAACCACAAGTTGTTCCGAAAGGTGAGGATTTTGAAAGAATTTCTCTATGCGTACACTTTGAATGATCATACTGAATTGTATCCATCGCTTAACGGATTGATCAGAAACCGTCCCCGCCGAAGAACAAGCTGCCTCAAGAGGTGGAGAACAAGCTTTACCTCGAGGTGAGCGCTCGAGAACTCTGTATCGAGCGCGGCTGCCTTGACTGATGTAACTCAATTTGGTTTACCCAATGATTAGAAAAGCATGTACCGGCCCAAGCACAAGCTGTGCTAAAAGGTTGGCACTTTACAATTTCATCTTCAATTGCAGGCATCTTATCTGTATTCACTCAAGTTTAATTTCTTCGTTGTTTAGAAACACTTTCCCCTGAAAACGCACAAGGTCTTCCGAAAGGTGGGGGCTCGAGGAGCAGTTTTCAAATGCATACACTTTGACCGATCATACTGAAACTTATACATTGCTTAACGGATTGATCAGAAACTTTCCCTGTCGAAGAACAGGCTGTCTCAAAAGGTGGGTGATGCAAATATCTTTTTCAAGCACAAATATTTGAACCCCTCTGATAGAATCTGATCTGTCGATTGATTGGACAACCCTTCCACAGAAGCACAAGCTTTACTTAAAGGTGAGGGCTCCAGACAAAAGATTCAAGCACCCTCATTCTAAACGAACTCGCTAAATTTGATTTATCTGTTAATCAGATCATCATATTCCTACCGAAGCACAAGCTGCGCTACAGGGTGTGTGCTTTGAATCTCTTTTCAAAAAACAATCCGCTGAATATCTTCCGCTCAACCTGATTTATTTGTTGATCAGAAAACCTTTCGCCCAAAGGAGCACAATTTTCTGAAAAAGGTGAGAGACCTAGAAACATGTCTCAGATGCAACAAACGATTGTATTGAAATTCCCTTTTTTATTGATCAGAAAACCATTCTCCTACTGTATTACAAGCTCCGCTAGAAGGTGGGCACTTCCTTTCCAAGTTCTACCGGTGGGAGTGGTTTTACTGAGTATGATCTCATGATTGATCAGGAACCCATCCCTCAAAGCTCAACCCATTACCAACTACCCCTGACCCATCTTTAGCTGCCCCCGCCTCCAAACCAGCCCCAGTTACCCCCGACCCATTATTGAATACCCTCTCCAACAAGCCATTTTCAGCTACCACCGAATCATCATCAACTTCCCGCGTATCGAACCCATCATCAGCTGCCACCAAATCATCATCAGCTCACCCCGAGCCCATATCGACTGCTTCTGATCGAGAATTTCGGCCTACATTTCGTGGTATGTTTCCTATCCCTCCAACGCATCGTCTCATCTTAGTACTCAAGGTCTCACCTTCTCTTCGCAGACAAAGTGCCGTCAGTGGCATCTGAAACGGCCAAATCAACAGGTATGTGACAGCTTTATCTGTATTCAAGTTGAATTTGCCGACATCCAAAAATGTCTAACGATGGTTCAACCCCAATACCTATCCAGATGCCTCTTTGCATCAAACTAAATTGGCAATCGCTGAGCTCTCTTGGAAACTGATGCAAAGGGGAGAGCAATGGGACACTGTGTTCAAAAAACTTTATCCTGGTTGGACATTCGGACTGTCGGGACAAGCGGTAGCGCCCTTGCAAGGGTACACGAACGGTTGGAAGATTCAATACGATCTTTTAAAAGACAAAGGCGGGGTGGATCATCTTCGAAAATATAAAACCCTCAGGGAAGCCCTTGATAACCCGTCAGACACGGCAGCTAGACATGGATACGATAAATTCTTGAATATTCTGGAGAAAAAGCTTCAGGATCCTCGGGTCAACGTCTTCGTGAACGCGAAAGCGATGGTAAAGCTTCGGGATAATATCGCTTCTCAGCTTGGGCAGTGGGAGAAACCTCGAAGATAGACCACACTTGAAGAAACAGCGCTCAACATCATGCCCAAATCACTCCATTCTTAATGCGAGATCTAGTGTATCATACAGATTAAGAATAATTTTCACCGAGAACGTTGCCTGAAGACCCAACAATTGTACCTTTATCAAAATTTAAAAAATACTATCTTTG
Source organism: Melampsora medusae f. sp. deltoidis (assembly GCA_002157035.1). Classification (NCBI taxonomy): domain Eukaryota; kingdom Fungi; phylum Basidiomycota; class Pucciniomycetes; order Pucciniales; family Melampsoraceae; genus Melampsora; species Melampsora medusae. Next base: position 17,724 of record KZ142860.1, read on the forward strand.
AAGGACTATCATTCAGCAGTTTCGGAATACCTACATCACATTTTCCATTTTTCAACTGGATACAAATCGAGAGATCATAATGTATACATATGTAACTTTTCTTGGTTTCTTATCCTTATTCATAGCTCTGCATCTGAGCTGTGATATGATAGCATACTCATTCGCCATTTCATCCTATAATCATTCCCTTTCTACTCATTGGTAAAGCTTTGTCGATGACGTGGCAGTTATTCGATTGATTTGTATAGAATGCTTATTGGTACTTCTTCCTGATGAAACCAAAAAAATTCGTTACAATATTCATATCTATTCCAGATAGAGTTCAGATTGTATTTGATGCTGTCAGCTTCATCATACGTAGCTGAATAACCCGATTGACTCTGGCCCCAGAGTTCATCCACGCATCTCAATCAGATACGGTGCAGCTAGGAGTTATCAAATCTCCAACAAATTCACACTTTTTAAATCAACAGAGACAATCAATCTCTCCTCGCTGAAAATGTCAGCCCGAGCCTTCTTACCCTCAAGGGCTGGAACTTGAAGGTACCCGAAACAAAATTATAAGTTGTTCCAGCGTCCAATTCATCCATCCAGCAATAACAAATAATAATGACTTGGCTAGAGAGAGCAAAACACCTAGCCATGAAGTGCCACATGAAGTGTGAGTTGAACACTCCGATCCTGTTACATACGTAGGAAAACTGTGAGATATTGATCAAGACAACAAGACATTACGTACTCTTAACAACCAATCCACAGATATAAATCACTGTCAGTTTCCTGTTTGAAATCCCGAAGATATCCTCCCAAAGGGGAGTCATATCTTCCCCATTTCTCTTTTCATCGGATTTTGAATCAGGAAGCTTGGTCTTGAGTTTACCATGCGATTTCCAAAAGAGATATACTCAGGATTCATCGCAATCTGTCCCAGCGCTATGCAATCTATGGCACCTGTGGATGTGCTGACTGTCCTTGTCATCAAATGTCAGACATGTTCAGGGCCAAGCATTTCTCTGCAAATGATTGATTTGTTGTTTTAAGGGGGCGCCCTAACCAACAACTGGTTTTTAACATTTTCGTCACTCGTCATAATCGTCTTTCGTCTCTGTAAGTTCACATCTCATTTGCTTTTTACGAAATCAATTATACTGAACTCCTCAAATTCATCACCATATGTATCCTCCTTGTCTGCGTGACTTATGTCATCTGTGTATGATGTAGTTCATGCCGCAATCAATATCCCTCATGCCCTCGAGAATACAGTCCTCATCTCGTTCGATCACCAATCGATGGGACGACCATTCATTGCGGGTGGATGCGCAGGCAGGTGGCAGTGGCAGTGAGCAGTCATATACACGCAAACGAGAAATCCGAACGGGAACCTCGATGAATGTGCGTATCATCGGTCCAAATGTTTCATATGTATTGCGTTGATGAAGGTACCAACGCGGTGTGAATACGCGCAAAGCCCGCTGAGCTTCAGCGAAGTGATTGAATCCCCATACATGTACTTGACTTACCCTGGAATCCCCTTGTCTTCTCTGAGTTGATGATTGGGACTGCGTTAATATGTACTCCGCAAAAATCCGAGAAGAAATGTTTGAATTACGATGGTACACGATTTTGTCCAAGTTCACTCTTTAGATTCTTTTCTCTCCTCGAAGTCTCGAAATTATCAACCTCGCGAGATTCACACTCCTTCAGAAACTCAATTCTTATACCATCATCTTCAATGCGTCATTCAAGACATTTGCATTTGAGGAGTTTTCTCATTTTATGGAACATATATTTTGCCAGCTCATTAGTTATACCTAATGAAAATGCGAAGCAGAGCACCGGCAACCAGTTTGGGAGACGAGCACTTGCTGCTACACACTTGGCACTTGAATCGTCGATACCTGAATCCAAGGAAATGGCTTCGGTTGGATCATTACCGACTAAGCTCAAGCCTCCCTCATTTCCAAGTACTCCATCATTGCAAAATCAAGGTTCATTATCTGGCGAAATTTGGAATAACAAAATCACACCCTTAGAAGGAAAGTCCATTTCACAATCAAGACTAAGTCATGGGTTTTCACTAAGCAATCAGCCGCTCGATAAATCTGGCGCGTCAACCACCTCGATTAGCGGAAAAGCAAAAGAATCGGAGAAAGTGAAAGCTTCGTGGTGGAAGAACCGCTTACCTAGAGCTCTGAAATCTTGGTGGAAGAGAATAATCAATCCATTCTCTTCGTTGCAAAAATATGTTAGTTATTTTGTTTGACTATGCAATGACCACGTGTGGACCGCTGAAGTGAAACTCGAATGCCATGGTATAATAGATTAGAAGAAGCTTCAGCAAAACGAAAATTAATGATGAATCAACAGCTAATCAAGCCACAAAAAATCCTCATGGACCGATACCTGATACACCAACAATCAATGGCGAGGAATCTATGGCTAATCAGGCGAAAAAAATTCCTCACCATCATTCAAATGTGGATGATGAAATCTTCCACGATGCTTTGAGTAATTTTCAAGAGAATCCATCAGATAGACATTTGACCTCTGTCACTACGAAAGCGCAACCTGCACTGAAAGGTGAGGGCCCTGGGGACCTTTTCGAAGCGCGAACATTTCGAATGGTTGAACTGAATTTGGTTCTTTTGTTGATTAGAAAACCATGTTCCTACCGAAGCACAAGCAGCGCTGACAGGTGTGTGGATGGGATCTCTTTTGAAAGTGCAATCATCTGACATCCCTCGATCCAATCTGATTCATTCGTTGATTAGGAAACCTTTCACCTAAAGAAGCACAAGTGTTACCACAAGGTGGGAGATGCAGAAAGATATTTCGAGTGCAACGAATGGTTTCACTGAAATCTACTTCTTTCTTGATCAGAGAACTATTCCCCTGTTAAATCACAAGCTCCACCACAAGGTGGGCACGTTGATTATTTCTCCTAGTTTCACCCTTTGGAGTGGTTTTACTAAATTCAATCTGTTGTACCAACTACTCTTGCTCAAGTTGTTCGGCCTACATTTCACGGTATGTCTTCTGTCTTTCCAGGGCAACATCTTGTTTTAGTACTCAAGCTTCTTTTTTTCCTCTTTGTGCATAAAGAAACCGTGATAGGATTTCAAAAATCGGCAGAACCAATAGGTATGTGACGCTTGCCTCGAAATTCAAATCCAAATCCCCAACATCCAAGAAGATCTGAGGATGACTTAACTCCAATATCTATCCAGATGCCTCTTTACATCAAAGTCAATTAGCAATCGCGGAGCTTGCTTGGAAGCTGATTCAAAGAGAAGAAAATTGGAATACCGTGATGAAGAAAGTGTTCCAGTTAAATCGTCTTGTGGCGGGAACAGTGCGAAAACATTTACAAAAGTTTACAAACAACTGGAAGAGCCTCTACGATCTTCAAAAAGAAAAATCCGGGGTAGATCATCTTGGAAATCATAAAACTCTTAGGGAAGCTCTTGATAACCCATCAGACACAGCAACCAGAGAGGGGTACGATCGTTTCTTGGCTAGCTTGAAAGCTAAAGAACCTATAATCAAGCAATTTGTAGATAAGCAAACTATGGAAATGCTTCAGGTCAATGTCGCTCGACAACTTGATAATTGGTATCAGAACCCAAAATAAGAGATTACTTATTGGAAAGAGATTGAACAAACTCTTCTTAACTCTGTCTTCAATTCACTCCAATTTCATTCAATAACTTGTGTATCATACAAATCATGTAACCAATTTCAACACCACAAAAGAAATTCATAAAGGAATGTTACATATCTTGGAAGGACTGTCATTAAGGATTTTTGCATCATCAAAATTACATTGTTAATTGTTCTACTAGTACAGGCGCCCAGGAACTTCCCTTACCCCAAGAATATTCACAATCAGGAAAGAAAGTTTTACAAGGGTCCTAAATTCCACCAACAAAATCAGACTCCTCTCACCAGCCAAAGGCATGCTTTGTGGTCATAAGTCCTTTGCTGTGCATCAAAGTGTGCAACAATCAGCATGGGGCTTACTTGAGTGCAAACAACCACAGTTGACAACAAATGTGGATACACTGTATTCCCTTCTCATCAACCTGACTTGTTGGAGGCCTATATATATTCATTTGTAAACAAGCTTCTATTCTTTCCATGTTGTTGTCCTCACCAAGACCCTATTGCAGTGGATCCTTCTCACCTGCCCCAGACACTTTTTGCTCTTCAAGACTCACAATCATCTTGATCTCTGACAAGGCACCACCCACATCAATGCCTTGGATTAAAAAATTCAAGGTATTTTTGGATTTAACTCCTCCAACAGTGCTTTTCCAAGGTTTCTCTCCAAGGTATGTTTTGGGCCAAGAAATAACCCAGATCAAAACCTGGGAAAGATTCTGTCCAAGGTTTTGTGTTCAATGTTACCTTGGATTTTTCAATCCAAGGTAAGTATGTTAGTGGTGCTGTTGTCTAGATCCAAATTCACATTCCATTCCCGTTGTACAAAATGTTTTTTTCTGAATTGTCTTAAACCCTTCATCATTTGTAAAAAAGTGAAAAAAACTATCTTATACCCCATCAAGAAGAGGAACTGATTCCATTCCAACAAAAATATACATACTGTTGTACAAAAGTTTCTTAAAGAAAAAAATATACAACGGGGCAGAAATATTTTTGTTATTTTTTTATTTTAAAACAACTGTATTATTGAGACTTGGATTGATTGATTCCAAAATGATGAGGTTGCTTTTGAGACTGGGCAGAAGATCTCAAGAGATTTTTGGAAATGAAATTGGGAATTGAAGAGCTTAAGCTTGAATCTCCAGCTTAGCCTTCCAAGTTTTGAGAACAAAGTGCAATAAAATGTTTGTGCGGTTCATGATGTTACTTTTGAACCTTCTAATTATCAGTGATGGTGGCTGATGTCACTACATGCAGGGTTTTGAAGCTGTGGGTGTGGGATTTCACTGACCCTGCATTGACCCTCCACTTTTGCAAGACCCCCCCTTAGGTTTTGTGCAGCATTGCCGCAATGCTGCATCCGCGGCCGCAGCACTTTGTGTGTAGTGTGCGGTAGTGCGCTTGGAGTTGGTCCAAGTACTTCATGCTCAAGCCCTTGTTACCTCCTCTTTTGTGCAAAATCATATAAATCCAAGCACAAGATATCAGGGTCAAGATGCAGTGGCATCATAACATGTCTTGTTTTGTACAATTGCAAAAAGTCACAAAGAATTGCACAACTGACTTGTCCAAAAGTTTAGAAAGTTGATCACCTAAAACCAGCTATTACCAGTGACTGAAACTCCACCGGCCAACCAACCTTTGTCATGGATCTCCCCACCAATACACCAGCATCCATTTTGAAAGTCACCACAAAGGAATATAAAACCCTCAGGGAAGCCCTTGATAACCCGTCAGACACGGCAGCTAGACATGGATACGATAAATTCTTGAATATTCTGGAGAAAAAGCTTCAGGATCCTCGGGTCAACGTCTTCGTGAACGCGAAAGCGATGGTAAAGCTTCGGGATAATATCGCTTCTCAGCTTGGGCAGTGGGAGAAACCTCGAAGATAGACCACACTTGAAGAAACAGCGCTCAACATCATGCCCAAATCACTCCATTCTTAATGCGAGATCTAGTGTATCATACAGATTAAGAATAATTTTCACCGAGAACGTTGCCTGAAGACCCAACAATTGTACCTTTATCAAAATTTAAAAAATACTATCTTTGAAGGACTATCATTCAGCAGTTTCGGAATACCTACATCACATTTTCCATTTTTCAACTGGATACAAATCGAGAGATCATAATGTATACATATGTAACTTTTCTTGGTTTCTTATCCTTATTCATAGCTCTGCATCTGAGCTGTGATATGATAGCATACTCATTCGCCATTTCATCCTATAATCATTCCCTTTCTACTCATTGGTAAAGCTTTGTCGATGACGTGGCAGTTATTCGATTGATTTGTATAGAATGCTTATTGGTACTTCTTCCTGATGAAACCAAAAAAATTCGTTACAATATTCATATCTATTCCAGATAGAGTTCAGATTGTATTTGATGCTGTCAGCTTCATCATACGTAGCTGAATAACCCGATTGACTCTGGCCCCAGAGTTCATCCACGCATCTCAATCAGATACGGTGCAGCTAGGAGTTATCAAATCTCCAACAAATTCACACTTTTTAAATCAACAGAGACAATCAATCTCTCCTCGCTGAAAATGTCAGCCCGAGCCTTCTTACCCTCAAGGGCTGGAACTTGAAGGTACCCGAAACAAAATTATAAGTTGTTCCAGCGTCCAATTCATCCATCCAGCAATAACAAATAATAATGACTTGGCTAGAGAGAGCAAAACACCTAGCCATGAAGTGCCACATGAAGTGTGAGTTGAACACTCCGATCCTGTTACATACGTAGGAAAACTGTGAGATATTGATCAAGACAACAAGACATTACGTACTCTTAACAACCAATCCACAGATATAAATCACTGTCAGTTTCCTGTTTGAAATCCCGAAGATATCCTCCCAAAGGGGAGTCATATCTTCCCCATTTCTCTTTTCATCGGATTTTGAATCAGGAAGCTTGGTCTTGAGTTTACCATGCGATTTCCAAAAGAGATATACTCAGGATTCATCGCAATCTGTCCCAGCGCTATGCAATCTATGGCACCTGTGGATGTGCTGACTGTCCTTGTCATCAAATGTCAGACATGTTCAGGGCCAAGCATTTCTCTGCAAATGATTGATTTGTTGTTTTAAGGGGGCGCCCTAACCAACAACTGGTTTTTAACATTTTCGTCACTCGTCATAATCGTCTTTCGTCTCTGTAAGTTCACATCTCATTTGCTTTTTACGAAATCAATTATACTGAACTCCTCAAATTCATCACCATATGTATCCTCCTTGTCTGCGTGACTTATGTCATCTGTGTATGATGTAGTTCATGCCGCAATCAATATCCCTCATGCCCTCGAGAATACAGTCCTCATCTCGTTCGATCACCAATCGATGGGACGACCATTCATTGCGGGTGGATGCGCAGGCAGGTGGCAGTGGCAGTGAGCAGTCATATACACGCAAACGAGAAATCCGAACGGGAACCTCGATGAATGTGCGTATCATCGGTCCAAATGTTTCATATGTATTGCGTTGATGAAGGTACCAACGCGGTGTGAATACGCGCAAAGCCCGCTGAGCTTCAGCGAAGTGATTGAATCCCCATACATGTACTTGACTTACCCTGGAATCCCCTTGTCTTCTCTGAGTTGATGATTGGGACTGCGTTAATATGTACTCCGCAAAAATCCGAGAAGAAATGTTTGAATTACGATGGTACACGATTTTGTCCAAGTTCACTCTTTAGATTCTTTTCTCTCCTCGAAGTCTCGAAATTATCAACCTCGCGAGATTCACACTCCTTCAGAAACTCAATTCTTATACCATCATCTTCAATGCGTCATTCAAGACATTTGCATTTGAGGAGTTTTCTCATTTTATGGAACATATATTTTGCCAGCTCATTAGTTATACCTAATGAAAATGCGAAGCAGAGCACCGGCAACCAGTTTGGGAGACGAGCACTTGCTGCTACACACTTGGCACTTGAATCGTCGATACCTGAATCCAAGGAAATGGCTTCGGTTGGATCATTACCGACTAAGCTCAAGCCTCCCTCATTTCCAAGTACTCCATCATTGCAAAATCAAGGTTCATTATCTGGCGAAATTTGGAATAACAAAATCACACCCTTAGAAGGAAAGTCCATTTCACAATCAAGACTAAGTCATGGGTTTTCACTAAGCAATCAGCCGCTCGATAAATCTGGCGCGTCAACCACCTCGATTAGCGGAAAAGCAAAAGAATCGGAGAAAGTGAAAGCTTCGTGGTGGAAGAACCGCTTACCTAGAGCTCTGAAATCTTGGTGGAAGAGAATAATCAATCCATTCTCTTCGTTGCAAAAATATGTTAGTTATTTTGTTTGACTATGCAATGACCACGTGTGGACCGCTGAAGTGAAACTCGAATGCCATGGTATAATAGATTAGAAGAAGCTTCAGCAAAACGAAAATTAATGATGAATCAACAGCTAATCAAGCCACAAAAAATCCTCATGGACCGATACCTGATACACCAACAATCAATGGCGAGGAATCTATGGCTAATCAGGCGAAAAAAATTCCTCACCATCATTCAAATGTGGATGATGAAATCTTCCACGATGCTTTGAGTAATTTTCAAGAGAATCCATCAGATAGACATTTGACCTCTGTCACTACGAAAGCGCAACCTGCACTGAAAGGTGAGGGCCCTGGGGACCTTTTCGAAGCGCGAACATTTCGAATGGTTGAACTGAATTTGGTTCTTTTGTTGATTAGAAAACCATGTTCCTACCGAAGCACAAGCAGCGCTGACAGGTGTGTGGATGGGATCTCTTTTGAAAGTGCAATCATCTGACATCCCTCGATCCAATCTGATTCATTCGTTGATTAGGAAACCTTTCACCTAAAGAAGCACAAGTGTTACCACAAGGTGGGAGATGCAGAAAGATATTTCGAGTGCAACGAATGGTTTCACTGAAATCTACTTCTTTCTTGATCAGAGAACTATTCCCCTGTTAAATCACAAGCTCCACCACAAGGTGGGCACGTTGATTATTTCTCCTAGTTTCACCCTTTGGAGTGGTTTTACTAAATTCAATCTGTTGTACCAACTACTCTTGCTCAAGTTGTTCGGCCTACATTTCACGGTATGTCTTCTGTCTTTCCAGGGCAACATCTTGTTTTAGTACTCAAGCTTCTTTTTTTCCTCTTTGTGCATAAAGAAACCGTGATAGGATTTCAAAAATCGGCAGAACCAATAGGTATGTGACGCTTGCCTCGAAATTCAAATCCAAATCCCCAACATCCAAGAAGATCTGAGGATGACTTAACTCCAATATCTATCCAGATGCCTCTTTACATCAAAGTCAATTAGCAATCGCGGAGCTTGCTTGGAAGCTGATTCAAAGAGAAGAAAATTGGAATACCGTGATGAAGAAAGTGTTCCAGTTAAATCGTCTTGTGGCGGGAACAGTGCGAAAACATTTACAAAAGTTTACAAACAACTGGAAGAGCCTCTACGATCTTCAAAAAGAAAAATCCGGGGTAGATCATCTTGGAAATCATAAAACTCTTAGGGAAGCTCTTGATAACCCATCAGACACAGCAACCAGAGAGGGGTACGATCGTTTCTTGGCTAGCTTGAAAGCTAAAGAACCTATAATCAAGCAATTTGTAGATAAGCAAACTATGGAAATGCTTCAGGTCAATGTCGCTCGACAACTTGATAATTGGTATCAGAACCCAAAATAAGAGATTACTTATTGGAAAGAGATTGAACAAACTCTTCTTAACTCTGTCTTCAATTCACTCCAATTTCATTCAATAACTTGTGTATCATACAAATCATGTAACCAATTTCAACACCACAAAAGAAATTCATAAAGGAATGTTACATATCTTGGAAGGACTGTCATTAAGGATTTTTGCATCATCAAAATTACATTGTTAATTGTTCTACTAGTACAGGCGCCCAGGAACTTCCCTTACCCCAAGAATATTCACAATCAGGAAAGAAAGTTTTACAAGGGTCCTAAATTCCACCAACAAAATCAGACTCCTCTCACCAGCCAAAGGCATGCTTTGTGGTCATAAGTCCTTTGCTGTGCATCAAAGTGTGCAACAATCAGCATGGGGCTTACTTGAGTGCAAACAACCACAGTTGACAACAAATGTGGATACACTGTATTCCCTTCTCATCAACCTGACTTGTTGGAGGCCTATATATATTCATTTGTAAACAAGCTTCTATTCTTTCCATGTTGTTGTCCTCACCAAGACCCTATTGCAGTGGATCCTTCTCACCTGCCCCAGACACTTTTTGCTCTTCAAGACTCACAATCATCTTGATCTCTGACAAGGCACCACCCACATCAATGCCTTGGATTAAAAAATTCAAGGTATTTTTGGATTTAACTCCTCCAACAGTGCTTTTCCAAGGTTTCTCTCCAAGGTATGTTTTGGGCCAAGAAATAACCCAGATCAAAACCTGGGAAAGATTCTGTCCAAGGTTTTGTGTTCAATGTTACCTTGGATTTTTCAATCCAAGGTAAGTATGTTAGTGGTGCTGTTGTCTAGATCCAAATTCACATTCCATTCCCGTTGTACAAAATGTTTTTTTCTGAATTGTCTTAAACCCTTCATCATTTGTAAAAAAGTGAAAAAAACTATCTTATACCCCATCAAGAAGAGGAACTGATTCCATTCCAACAAAAATATACATACTGTTGTACAAAAGTTTCTTAAAGAAAAAAATATACAACGGGGCAGAAATATTTTTGTTATTTTTTTATTTTAAAACAACTGTATTATTGAGACTTGGATTGATTGATTCCAAAATGATGAGGTTGCTTTTGAGACTGGGCAGAAGATCTCAAGAGATTTTTGGAAATGAAATTGGGAATTGAAGAGCTTAAGCTTGAATCTCCAGCTTAGCCTTCCAAGTTTTGAGAACAAAGTGCAATAAAATGTTTGTGCGGTTCATGATGTTACTTTTGAACCTTCTAATTATCAGTGATGGTGGCTGATGTCACTACATGCAGGGTTTTGAAGCTGTGGGTGTGGGATTTCACTGACCCTGCATTGACCCTCCACTTTTGCAAGACCCCCCCTTAGGTTTTGTGCAGCATTGCCGCAATGCTGCATCCGCGGCCGCAGCACTTTGTGTGTAGTGTGCGGTAGTGCGCTTGGAGTTGGTCCAAGTACTTCATGCTCAAGCCCTTGTTACCTCCTCTTTTGTGCAAAATCATATAAATCCAAGCACAAGATATCAGGGTCAAGATGCAGTGGCATCATAACATGTCTTGTTTTGTACAATTGCAAAAAGTCACAAAGAATTGCACAACTGACTTGTCCAAAAGTTTAGAAAGTTGATCACCTAAAACCAGCTATTACCAGTGACTGAAACTCCACCGGCCAACCAACCTTTGTCATGGATCTCCCCACCAATACACCAGCATCCATTTTGAAAGTCACCACAAAGGAATATAAAACCCTCAGGGAAGCCCTTGATAACCCGTCAGACACGGCAGCTAGACA
>KZ142864.1:0-11371 GCA_002157035.1 Melampsora medusae f. sp. deltoidis
AAAACAATTTTTGGTCAATCATTTTCCAATAAATGCAATCATTTTCCACATTAGTAAAATACATTATTTTCACAGTGTGTATCATTATGATCAAAAATGACATTCTCTCAGATTTCAAATATAATGTTTTGAGTTTTGAATCGTCAAATTCCATATGAAGACCTCAATTTTCCAATGGTGTGGTTTGTGAATCATTTGCATACACCCTTTATCATGCCAGACCCTATTTTCATTTCAGCTTACCACCCTCAGTTTATCACTACCCTAATTTCTCAATATCTTCAATTTTCGGAATTTGACCTTTTCAAACCCATAACCAAAAAGCCATAAAATTCCTACACAACTCCTTTAATGCATAACATTTTTAGTCATAAACCCATAAGTTCAAGACTTTAACTCAATCCTGTACACCTCTCATAACCCCATAGACATAACATTACACAACAACCCAAAACCCATAAAATTCAACTTTTTCCTTCAATTCCTTCAACATTTCACACCTCAATATTCTCCACATAAACTCATAAGAATAAAAATCAAAATCAAAATCAAAATGTAAACATAAGGAATAAAAATAAAATACAATTGAAAATGAATTATAAGAAAGATAAATAAAGAAAATTCTAAATTGCAATAAAGAGACTAATGATATTAATCAATTTGCAAAATTGAATATATATGTAAGCTGAAATCAAGAAGAACATAAAAAATAAAACAAAATCTAAATGATGATTTCATAATATTGATGATGATCAAATCTGAAAGTTGTAATAAGATGGTGTTTAATGATAAAATTGATCTTACCCAAAGTGATCAACACTTCTGATCACCACGGCTTTCTCCAATCGAATTTTGAACCCATTGATTCCGGTGTTGTTGACATGGGGAATGTAGTCACATGAGGACCCCAGAAAGCCCCAGGTAGACTCTTGCCCCGATTGATTCCTGGTCCTGTTTTGGGGATGGGGAGTGATCCCCAAAATAGGGGACAGGGATCATTCCCCTACCCCTAATTAGGGCACGTAAAAATTTTCCAGTATTTTCAGGGATTAGTGCAATTTTACAAATAAATAAAAATGAACAAAAAGACAACACAAGACCTTCATCAATGACATTTAACCCTAAATCCTTATCAGTTAACTTACATATCCATTGAAAACTATCCTAAATGGAAGCATCTCAAAAAACATTGTAAACAAATCTCTTTCATGAAAGATTTTTGAAAGATTTGAGCTAGTTATTTCGTCATTGGTTCTCTAGTGTTCTCAAAGTCTCATCTTACTTCATTTTCTTCTTTTGTGAAGATAATTGAATCACCATTTGTAATTTCCAAAGGCGGGATATGGAGGAGATTAAAATCTCATCTTGCTTTGATTGTTTATAATTGATTCGGGGAATCCCCAGTATTCCCCATTCCCCTATCTAGGGGTAGGGGAATGATCCCTGTCCCACAGGGGTTTAAATTTGGGGATCTCTGAATCATTTGGGGACGGGGAAAGGGCCTAGCTCCAGGCAATCTACCCAACCAAAAAGGAATGGATTGAGGGTCAAAAAAATGCTGATGTACCAAACAAAAAGGTATTTTTGGGGGGGTTTTCAAGCCAAAACTGCTTTTTTGAATTTGGACCTACCAACGTGAAAGGCGTGAAAGGTATGGTTTTGTCTTCAGCCAAACAAAAAGGAGAACAACCCATGAATTTCGACATACATACCAACAAAAAACACATGGATTGGTCTCTTGGAATTTTTTTTGGGAGTTTTTGCCCTTTGAACTTACCAACAAAATCAGAATTGGTCAAGCTCATTTGTTGGGTTTTTACCACGTCACAGGGTATCAAAAATGTCTTTTTGAGTGGTTTTAGGTTGGATAGTTCTCCTGGAGCTTTCCGGGGTCCTATAACATGAAACTTATTGCGTACAGTCAATTTCACAAAGCTTGGCAAGAAATCCACACCAATCTGCTCAAGTTTGGCAGGCAAAAGCTGCCAAGCTTTCTAAAATTTACTGTATTTCCCTTATGATTCTGTTGGAGCATCACCACTGGGCCGTTTAAAAGACAAAAACAGCTTGTATTCAAGTTGTGTGCAGAAATATCTGAGCCACTGGACCGTGTAAACAGCGTGTATGGGTTACACTCCATGTAAACTGTGACTGGGAAAGTATATGAGTCCACTCCACGCAGATTCCCAAATAGCACCCAAACGGGTTGTCCCTGTCATGCCAATTGCCAGTACTCTCCATCCATCAGCAAGAGACCTTGAAAGGTTCTCTTGCTAGGGTGAATTTGGCAATTAATATTTTCAACTTTTGACTGTTTACACAGCCTGGATTTTTTTGACCTCCAAGCAAATCCAGCATACCCAACATGACCTGTCAAATGGCTGTTGTACAGATGACCAAATGTGTTCTTTTTATGCGCCAACAGTGGTGTTACTCTTATGGTAATCTTCAGCTCCAGGTATTTCCCCTTGAAACTCCACCAAAGACCTGATTATCGGATCAAAGTGGCAATAACTGAACAAATTTCACCTTGCAGAGATTCATTATCTCATGGCTCTAAGATTTCATGTTGGCTTGCAACTCAGGTAAATACATACAATTACCTACGTACAGTTACAATGACACATTAATGAAGAGATTGAAGCTTTCAAGATAAAAAAAACCCGGAAAATATTTGATACAAATTACAAAAGTAGATAACCAGAAAACCAAAAGTGATGTGCTCATATTTATTAAATTTCATTTTCATAAGTTTTAATTCCCGCAAATGCTCATTTCCATACCTCTGTGAAAAAAGGTACATAGTCAGCGAAAAAGGGTTGCTTTGGGGTTGAGAAGGGCCTTAAACAACTAGATTGTCGTAGCTCCAAGTTCAAGAGAGGGCTCAGAGTCATAGTGAGCGGGAGAAAGGGTCATTTTTTCCAATACTATCAGGGACAGATGATGCACGGGAAGGACGGACACAAATCAGTCTCAATATGTCAGAGCAAGGTCTCTTGGCATCCCCTGAAGAAGAACTGTCTTACCTGACTTTCCGAACCCCAATTGTGAAGGGTAGCGAAACTACCAAGAGGATGCACGTATCCTGTTTCAGCTTGTGCTTTTGCCGCCTTCTCGTCCATTGACAGCTTGTCGGTTGAATGGGTACCTTGAGTGCCGTCTAACCGAGCCTCTGCATCATCTCGAACTTGCCTGCGTACAAATGACTCCAAAACTCGACCCCCAGCCACACCAGCAGCGGAGGATGTTGCTGCAGAGATGCCCGCCAGTCGTCGCAAGATGCGGCGTTGAAGGTTTGGTTGAGCTTGTAGGTAAGCCTGATCTGGCACAGTGGTTTTTCCGTCTAGCGCTTTATCTTTCCCATCGGAAGTAAACGCAGGATGAAGAAGCCCTCCTTCAAGTGCAGCCGGTGAGAGGTCAGAGGTTTCTGGACCAAGCTCCATCCAAGGTGTTTTGGAATGGTTCGAGATTCCAGAGGGTGGAGGTGTCAAGCGCCCACATCTAATGGTCTCGCTTTGTCTTTGACGCTGTTCTAATTTTCGAATTAAGAGGTATATGCCACATCCGATGACGGCCAAGCAAGATACGACAATGATAGCAATGTCTTTGGAGGGCATACTTCCATGCACGCTGCGATTGTTTCCTGGGGTAGAAGGTGGCGTAGAAGGTGACTCCGTCGGAGAGCTGGATGCGGAAACCACGACCTGTTTACTGGGTGAAGAGGACGAGGAAGCGGAGGAACCCGATGTGTTTTTGGTCGGTGCTTGGGGATGGGTAGTGGATGCCTTTTCTCGAGTCGCTGCAACAGCGGATGATTGAGCTGAAAACAAAATCAGCGATTATAACAATTAGGAGAGTGTCAGATGCGGATGTGTCGCATTTACAAACTTACCAGGTTTTTCTTGTTTTTCGTGTTTTTTTGGATTTTCTCGGTCCAGTCTCGGGTCCACTCTCGTTTTGAGCTCCTCCCCAGTTGTGCTTTCCAGGCCGGGTGTTTGATTGAGTGCTTGAGTGGTGGTTTTAGATGACTTGCGGACTGGCGGATTTGTTACTTTCACTGTTGACACAACAGGCGTGGTGGTCACGCCAGTACTCGTATGGGAGACGAGGCTGTTGTCAGGCGGATTAGCTGCAGAATCGATGACACGTGGTGGATTGGCTAATGATGGTGATCTTAAGTGAATGTCGGCAAATGGCGAACCTCGGGCAATGAGACGGCGTGATATAGGTGATGACTTATGAAGTGTTTGTCCAGTTTTTCCACCTCTTCTGCCTAACCACAGTGACTCCTCCTTCTCGCTCAATTTGCTTGCCTGAGATGCTTTGAATTCAGCTGAGGGACTGACGATGATTCGTGCAAACGCAAATGTCATTAAGTGAGGTACGATGTGAGAGTGCTGTACGACGTATTCATTGATTTCGTATATCGACCAGACGAACGGGACGCATGTGTAGTACGTCCATAGAAGACGATGCCATGCCATCAATTGAACATAGACTTGTAGCGATTTGATGATGTGAACTGCACACGCAAGTGCCCGGCCAGCCGAACGTTGCTGATACCTTTCTTTGCTTTGAGACGGTGGACCAATCACCTTCAAAGGATGCTGTGACCTTGAAGGAAGTGATAAACAGCACAGGTGCTTGGAAATGTGCTGATCTGTAGTAACTTCTGCACTGGACTAGAAGCCAGATCAGTACGGGCATGCCAATAATACGAAAAAGAGACAAGATGATGTTGATAGTGATGAGCGAGCCGTCAAGCCCCCTCTGGGTATATATATTTTGGAGCTCTGATCGTGAAAACAAGGAGGAGCGAGGTGTCGATGTGACCGTAACATGAATGAACCAGAATGCGGAACGATCACATAAATTGAATTATTCATCTTCTTTCGACTCGAGGAAACGGAAATGTGGCAACAATTTATCTGGTCGAGATTTCATCGTTCTTGAAGGAATGGTGAGCTGATCTCGAGATCGGTCGCACAAAATGATTGTATGAGACAGCCCTCAGAGATAGCGGGGGAAATGATTGTTGACGAGGGCTCAAGTATATCGGTAACCGTCACTAAGACTCGTACAGCTTTTTTCCAAAAATCACGTGATCACAAGCGTGACTGCGCAAGCAACCATCCAAAAATTTCATTCTCATTATCAACAACTTTTTTCTCTCATCACACATCCTTTTTCTCGATAGAAAGTCTCTTACCGTGATGGTACCTCCACGAGGCCTCGGTCTCAGGGGAGAGTTGGACACTCCAACCCCCAATCCCAACTTGCTGGGTGGAACGACCTACGCTAGTGATCCTAATATCACTCGGCTTGCTTCGACTGCCATCGCAGCTACCCCCCTCACCCCCAAAAGACAACGTATCGTCGATTGGATTGGGGAAGACTTCGCTGGCGACCTGCCACAGCTCCTGGGCGAATTGAAACGCCAACTCCAGGCTCTGAACCCCAAGTCGGCTTCAACTGGAGTCTCATCGTTGGCCTCCACGGCGACGACCAACCAGGCGGGGCCGGTCACATTCAAATGTGACCGGGCCGGTTTCAACAGAGTCCAAACTTTGGTGGACTTCTGTCACCGTCTGGCTACCTCGAAAGCCACCCCCGACCCTGAACTCGCTCCTCAAACAATGCTGGCTGGTGTACACGCCAGCATGCAGGACATGGAGACTAGGATGAACGAAATGTTCTCCGACAACGCGGCAACTATGGCCCCCATTGCTGAACGCGTAGAGCGTCTCAGCACCACACAACAACCGGCATCGTTTGCCAATGCGGTCAAAACCACCGCCAACCAAGCTGCGAATGCAGCACAACCCAGGGCGCCCAAAGCGCAACAACAACACCCGACACCCCCTCAATTGCCTGGTATCACACTGGTCCAGATCAATAGAGAGGGCAAGGAAGAATTTGACACGGAGGCCAAAGAGCTCACAAAGCGTATCAACCGCGCTCTGGCCGGTGTTGACCCGGCAAACCCCCCCAAGATCAGGGGTTTCACTAGAAATCACCGAAATGGGGAGATCAATCTCCAGTTCACCAACAAGGACAATGCGATCAAGGCCCAGGAGGGCGAAGCCAACTGGGTGCCCTTTTTAAATCAAAAATTGAAATTAAAGCACAAAATCTTTACGATCATGGTCCATGGAATCCCCACTTCCTTTGACATAAGAAATAAAACCAATGTGCAAACCTTTATTGAGGAGAACGCTGGTCTCCTAGACACCTTTGACAGCATCAGATGGGCAAACTCTAACTCACTTGCCATCGCCAAGCCGTTTTCTTCAGTTTTCATTACCCTGAGGGACCCCGAACAAGCCAACGCGGCTATTGCCAACAAAATCAGTTTTGAAGGAGAGCTGAAAAGAACTGAGAGGTCGAAAAGAACCCCTGGAGCAGTCCAGTGCTTTTCATGCCAAGAATACGGTCATGTTCAATCCAAGTGCCCCAACGATCCCAGATGCGCCACATGCACTGGAGATCATGCCACTGAATCCTGCACCACACCCCCCGCTCGCTCAGGGAAATCACACTGTGTAAACTGTGTTATTGCATTTGTTGAAAAGAAACGTGAGACAAACCCTGAGTACACCGCTTCAGACATCCCCAAGGCGGATTTGCCCCCGCTTGCCCACTCTTCTCAAGCTGCCAGCTGCCCGATCCGTCGAGCAAAAGCCGGGCCCAGCAGTAACAGGGACTTCTTCCCTGTTACGAAGAAAAACAACACTACCCATGCCGCCCGTTAGTACAACGGGAGGCGTGGTACACCGGGACCCGCTGAGGATCCTTCAACTCAATGTACATAGGTCCGAAAAAGTCATGTTTTCTCTTTTTAACTTATCTATTACTCGTTCCTTTCACTTTCTCTTAATTCAAGAACCCCACCTTAACTGGGCCTCTCATTTACCCATGTCCGACCCCAACTGGCACTCAGTCACCCCACTAATGAGGGACACCCCAACCCTAGCGGGTGACACCCGTATAAAAAGTGTTATTTACATTAACAACCAACTCCCTAGTTACAGCTTTGCACCAATTGCAACTAACTCTGCTTTGATTGCAGGGGTTACCATTGCCCTCCCCCTCCCGCACCCTCCATTAAGCCTCATCTCAGCATACCTACCACCTGGCCAGGCCCATACAATGGAGCCACTGGGGCCCATCCTCGAGTCCTTACGCCCAAGCCCAGTGCTCCTGGGCATGGACTCGAACTTACACCATCAGATGTGGAATCCGGTAGGCTACTCCCATGTCCACAGGGAAGCCGAGGACCTCATCACACTCATGAACAGTGCAGGCCTCCTTCTCCGCTCGGAGACGGGAGTCCCCACGTTTACCTCTAGTAACGCTCAAGGCAGTCAGACAACGGTTGACCTCCAATGGATGTCGCCGGACTGCTATGACTGGGCCACTATCTGCCAGACCGATTCACAGTTTGAGCACTCCCACTTCTCGGACCATATGGCCTTGATCACGGAGTTAGACTTACCAGCTAACCCTCTTGAGGGATACAAACCCCCTCCCAGGCCCAATTGGGCCAAAACGGACTGGGAGCTATACCAGTCCGACCTCCAAAACTCACTGACTGATTTGCTCTCCAGACTTAACCCGATGTCCAACCAATCAGAACTAGACGAAACAACTGACGAAGTTACAGCCGCAATAAATAAGGCTGTAGCAGCGTCCACCCCAATGCTCAAGATTACTCAACGATCCCAGCGTTGGTGGTGCGCGGAAAAACTCAACCCGTTGAAAGGCCACGCAACCAACCTGCGCCGCAAAGCACAAAGAACAGGCAAACGAGAGGACCGGGTCCTCTTCAGAGCTGCCCAACACGCATACCAAAAGGCCTGCAAAGACGCGAAGGTCTCACACTGGCGTGCTTATCTAGCTAACCTCTCTGCCAAAGACCTCTTCACAGCCGCAGGTTACACCAACGGACCAACAGCATCCCGAACCCTACCTCCCTTAAACAAGGGCAACGGGGAACTCACCAGCGTCCCGGAGGAGCAAGCTGAGCTCCTCTTCCAAGCCACGGGAGGGCCAACAATACCGTGTGACCTCTCCGACATACCGGATGCCCCCCCCAGTCACGAGCCTCCTCCAATGTTCCTCGAATCCGAGATTGAGGCCTCCATTAAGAGGCTCAAAATCGGGAAAGCCCCTGGCGCAGACGGAATAACGAATGCGACAATCAAGAAGGCGCCCAAGCAGTTAGCGAGAATTCTAACAATCCTACTGAACAGTTGTTTAACCACCGGACTGTATCCCACAAAGTGGAAGACAGCCAATACTATCATTCTTAAAAAACCGGGCAAGCCGGACTATACTAACCCTTCGGCTTACAGGCCAATTGCTTTACTTAGTTGTCTAAGCAAGGTCCTGGAGGCCGCCATCGCCGCCAACATGCAAGCCTATGCTGAGGCAAACCAGATCCTACCGGAGGGCCACTATGGGGGCAGAGCGAAACGGTCGACTACTGACGCGCTTCTGAATCTCACAGTGTGGACCAAAAATCAATGGGCGAAAGGTAACATCGTGGGCACGCTTTTTGTTGATGTCAAAGCAGCTTTCCCGACGGTGAACCCAACACGACTCTGCCATACCCTGAACGAAATGGGATTCAACTCGGGCATCACCAAACTCCTGGCCAACTTTCTAGATAGCCGCACAACCACCTTCCAGCTGGGCGACTACAAATCAGCTCCGAAGCAACTGACTATAGGCTTGCCTCAGGGCTCGCCTCTATCTGTCATCCTTTACATACTATACAATACCCCGCTGCTTAGGCAAGCGGATGGGGTTCCTGACACAATTTCTTTAGGGTTTATAGACGACGTAGCGTTCGCCACGGCCCGTCCTACCCTTGACGAAGTCACTACGCAACTCCAAATCCTGGCTGACCGAGAGCTTGCCTGGGGCAGCCGCTTTGGTGCGGCTTTCGACAGAGCCAAGAGCCAATGGATGATTCTTTCGCACAAGAAACCACCCAGAGTAACCCCGACTTTAACGCTGGGCGACGTCCAGCTTGAACCTCAACCAATCATCAAGTGGCTGGGGGTCCTCATTGACCCCAAGCTTCGTTTCACAACTCACATCTCATCCCAGGTAGCCAAGGGAGCCAAAGTCGCGAACCGACTAGCCGGCTTGGCGCGAACGGGATGGGGAATCCCGCTCAAACAATGTTTGCAACTAACTTCGTCCTTGATCCATTCCAGGGTCGACTACGCATGCGTCGTTTGGCATGCCTTTGGCAAAGCAACAGGCCCCGCCAACAAACTGCAACGTATTGACCACACTGCTTATAGGTTTGCGTTAGGGGTGTTTCGCTCACACCCAACACCTTTCCTTCGCCACGACACGTGCTCACCTCCGGCGTACGCCCGGCTGGACGCCAAAACCGATACAGCCATCCTCCGACTGCTCGAACTACCAAACTCCAACCCAGCGGCCTACCTGGTGAAGTCTATCTTCAAAAGGAACCGGAAAAAGCACCAGTCGACCATCCATAAAGCGTTGGCTCACCCCCGCAACATTTGTCGTACCTTAGCAAGCCTTCCGGAGGTACTGGACCCTACAGAAGCTGGAGCTCCGGTGGACGACCGAATCATAGGCACCATTCATGCCTCCAAAGAGGAGGCGGTGGCCTTCACCCGTGTAAACATAACTGACCCACCTGACAACACCATCATCTCCTTTAGCGACGGCTCTCACGTTCCCGGAAAAGGGGCCGGTGCCGCAGCCTTGATCCTCAACACCCTTCTCCCCAGCGCCTCCAAGCCTCTCCGGCTCAGAGTAGGAGACGCCAACGAGCAAACACCACACGCCGCAGAGCTCACTGGACTAGAACTGGCGGTAGCAAACGCCAGACAAACAGCACCCCGAACAACACGACATTTCTGGTTCATCACCGACAACCAAACAGTGATCCGAGACAT
Organism: Melampsora medusae f. sp. deltoidis; assembly: GCA_002157035.1. Taxonomy (NCBI): domain Eukaryota; kingdom Fungi; phylum Basidiomycota; class Pucciniomycetes; order Pucciniales; family Melampsoraceae; genus Melampsora; species Melampsora medusae. Next base: position 9,945 of record KZ142864.1, read on the forward strand.
CACTGAACCGCTCAAAATCAAACCGGGTTTACCGACCTGTGTGCGCATCAGGAGAAGCCTCCAAAGGCTCCTGACATCCTTTCCCTTATCTAATGTTTCCGTGATATGGTGCCCCTCCGATTCGGGGTTAAGTGGCACCATCCTTGCAGATACCGCAGCTAAAGAAGCCACCGGACTTCGGCAAATCATCGACTCACCACCATGCACGGCTGCCATCAAGAAGACGATCAAAGCCGACCTCATCGCCGCGGCGGAAGCAGAACCCCCGGCCCAAGCACTGACTAGACTCATGGGAGTCCACAACCCACGAGACACGTACAAATCTCTGTGCAAGCTCGCCAGGGCTGACGCAACTTTCGTCACACAAATTCGCTCAGGGCATTGCCCTCTGAACAGCTATTTATTTCGCTTCAAACGCTCTGACACCCCTAACTGTGATTTATGCTTACAACCTGAGAACGTAGACCACCTCCTGACCTCCTGTAGACGATTCGCAGGTATTCGCCGACAACTGTTCCAAGCAGCGCGTGCGGAGAAGGTAGCTCTCAACAGAGTTGCCCTCCTCACGAGCCCCAAGGCGTTCCAAGCCGTAGCCGACTTTGGTCGACGCTCCTTCCGATTCCATCGCGCAAGACACAAGACTTACATTCCCCCTCAAACAACAGTCGAGGCGAGACAACCGCCAACCCGCCCAATTCGCCCCAGCCAACCGCCAAGACAGCCAGTTGCCGGACCAACCAGACCCCAGCAACCGAGTCGACCAAGAAGACTCCCTCCTCCGACAAACACCGAAGACAACCGTCAGGACAATTTTTTCCGACTACCAACCCCACGTCTCTAACACCGTCAACCTCTTCAAGTACCAATCAACACTCCGCCAAACATCTCCCGACAAGCATCTCCGACAAATACCACCAACAAACCATCCCGACAAGCAAAAGCGACAAACAAAAAAAACCGACACTCACCACCGACAAGCACCACCGACAAGCACCATCAACCACCGAAAACATCAAACATCACCAACTTTTATCGACTAACATCACCTACCAACAAAACCCTTCTCCACCACCAACTTTTTATCTCAACAACCGACTCTTCACCTCTATTTCTTTCCTTTTCTCTCTCTATTTCTTTCTATTCTCTTTGTGTCCTTTGTGTCCGATGGGTCTGGAGCCAGGAATGGGGACGGGACTAAGCGAAGACGTAGGGGAAGCGGAGTATTCTCTGTCACACCTCCTCCACCGACTATAAGATGTCTTTAATGACCAACGGGGACATCACCCCGGCGCCTAAGAGTGTTCTCCATCGCACTGGCCATCTGGCGCGGAGAGATTCCGCCTAACCTTCGTCAAAGCTGAACCCCTGATCCGCTACTGCTTAGCTACCACCCGACGCCACGAGCGTAATATGTCCTTTCTTTTTTT
>KZ142876.1:0-13364 GCA_002157035.1 Melampsora medusae f. sp. deltoidis
ATCCTCCGAACAGTGCCTCTTCTTCGATGGCTGAAGAGACCGAGTATTCACCTCGTCCACCTTTTTCTTACAAATCATACTTCAAACGGGCCTATCTCACTGAATCAAACTGGCTCAGGGGTCCCGGGGACCTTATCACAATGCAAACTTCACAGAACTACGATGGAAATGAATGGGTAGTTACGTCACTTTGTTTTGATGATGATTGGATCGTGGTTGGAATGGCTACGAGTAAGATTCATGTCTTTGATGCTCGGACGGGTGAATTTGTCAGAATGTTGGCCGGTCATGAACTTGGAGTTTGGTCCCTAGCGTTGGTGAGCAAGGGAGGAATTAGAGATCGTCGGGATCCGATTCCAGAATCAAGCAAAAAGGGCAAAGGGGTAGATGTTTCAGATACCAACACAAGTAACGAGCGCTCAAGTGCATCTGGCTCGGAATGGATTGCTTCCGATCATCATTTTTCAAGCAGTTCTCGTGGCAACGGCGGAGGCGCGAGTATGATGCGGGCCAAGGGTGGTTTAGGAGTATCAAACTCCAGTTGGGACTTGCCAACTCGTCGAACACGATCTCGAAGTCAGCAAAGAACAGTTACTAACAGCGCTACCATATTTCCGCCTGCATCTGCGGAGATAGCTCCAGAGGATGCTACATCCTACCCAACACCTTTTCCAATCTTTGTTCAACCAGACAATAACGGGGTCGAAGCGACTCACCGAACCCTCCAAGCTGGTTTACTCGGTACATCCGAAGAAACAACAACTGTTACATCAGTTCCCATGAGAGCCGGACGATCAATGCCTGCTCCGATCTCAATTCCATCCGATCGGTCTTCATCCATCAGTAGTGCTACTACCTCTAGTTCATATCATGCCATTCACTCATCTCGGCGTCGTTCATTTGGTTCATTGATGACCCCTCATTACCTGGATGATAATTTCAGACATGGACCTGCAAGCGCGAGTTTGCATCATCAATCTGGCGAAGTCATTGGTGGAATGGGATTAGGTGCTGGAGGCCCATCAGCTGGAAATTTACAGCAATCATCTGCTTGTGGAATTTCCAGGGGCTGGGGACAGAGGAGGAGCTTGGTGGTCAGTGGTGGATGTGATAGAGATGTAAGAGTGTGGGAAGTTGAGACTGGGTTAGTCATACTTTCCATTTTTTTCTTTACTAAAACAACTATTGACCCCTTTTTAAAACAGTCGATGCTTGCATGTTCTACCGGGCCATAGCTCGACCATCAGATGTTTGAAAGTCTTGGAAGGTAGACCAATTGCGATTTCAGGATCGAGAGATTCGACGCTGAGAGTATGGGATATAGAGCAAGGTGTCCAAAAACATCTTTTGGTTGGTCATACACTTAGTGTACGAGCTGTAGAAGTTCACGGTAATAGAGCGGTCAGTGGAAGTTATGATAACACGTGTCGATTATGGGATGTTGATACTGTGAGTTACATCACTTTCTCCCTCGCTCTCGCAAAAGAGAAGAAGAAACTCACTTTGTGATATGAATGACAGGGTGAATGTCTGAAATTGTTGAGAGGACACTACCATCAGATCTATGCAGTGGCATTTGATGGCAATCGAATTGCATCAGGTTCAATGGATTCTACCGTGTGTATCTGGTCCGCTGAAACGGGTGAACTCCTTGCACTTTTGCAAGGTCACACGGCATTAGTGGGTCAAGTTCAGATCAATGGACCCTCTAACGTGTTGGTCACTGGCGGTTCGGACGGTAGAGTAGTGGTGTTCAGTTTGGAGAGCTTTGAATGTTTACATAGGTTATGTGCTCATGACAACTCGGTGACCTGTTTACAATTCGATGATCGGTTCGTCGTCACTGGTGGAAATGATGGGCGAGTCAAGTTATGGGATTTCAAAGTCAGTTCCTTTCTTCGGTCTTAGCTTGTTTTCCTTTGAAATAAATATTGATCGTTTTATGTTTTCTTTGGGTCATCTCTCGTGTGTTTTCTTCAGACTGGATCATTTATTAGAGAATTAGCAGAACCATGTGAAGCAGTTTGGAGGATTGTATTGAGAGATGATAAAGCAGTTTTGTTATGTAAAAGAGATGGAAGAACAGTAATGGAAGTGATATCATTTAGACCTAGTTTAGATTCAGTTTAAGACTTATTCTCCTTTTTTTTTTCTCATCACTTATTTCCTGCATGAATTGTATTGTTTGTTGTTGTTTTTGTCGTTTTTCAAGATTTCCTTCTTTATTCGAGTTCCTTAATTTGTTAGAAGGTAAGGGACAGGGAAAGGGGAAGAACGGAAATTGGATTGTTTTTATTGTGTTTTTTGTGCAAATTTATGGATTGTTGGTAATGAATGCCTAATCAAGAATAGGAGATGGTGACGAAGTTTTTTGGGTGTTTTGTTACATTGGTTCTTGTTCTGTTATGGAGCTGATTATGTATTGACTTCAAGTTCCTTGATTTGAATATTGTTTGAATACAGCTGTCACTGAGGTACTTTATTGTCCATCTCTTGTTAGTACACAAGATTATGAATTTACTGCTCAGAGTAGAAAAGCCAAGAAAAGTCACTGGAAGTCACAATCTCAAGGGGTCCACAGAATATGGAACAAATGATTGTTGAATGATTTGGGTGCTTCCCCATGAACTTGTATATATATATGTATTGATCTTTATCAGCATTAATTTATTTAGTCAGACACCAGACTTTTGCCCAAGGATAACAGGGATGGAGTAATCAAATGCATAAGATTACTCTGATTCTCATATTTTAACAAATTGCTGCAATGTTTTCACATTTTGAATCTTATTGTTTGGCTCTGAAAATTTTGCTGAGAGATTGATTGTGTATAACTGCCAATAGGTGGGGCATAGTAAGGCGGGGAGCCCAAAAAAGCCTATTGCCTTTATGAGTTTTCTGCATGGGCCTAACAATGTTTTTTGCAATAGGAAATATATGCCCTAAGGGGCTCGTGCCCATGCAGGCATATGTCCTTGGGAGTCATCTGTAGCCCTCTTAAGGTGTGAATAATAGCTGTACCTTTTGTAAGCCCTTAAAGAGAGATGCCTGCACCATGGGCAGGTTTTGGATGTACCAACAGCCTGCATGATAGGTGGTCTGTAGTGCAACAACAGGGTGTCCCAGAGTGGTCTTCAGAAACCCTATTAACCATTCTGCAACCAAGTAGGACCATTCTGACATTTCCTATAATCCTGCTACAGACTGCCCATTTTGCAGGCAGTATGCAGATTGAAACCCTCCCTGTGGTGTAGTACTAGCGGTGCAGAATTGAACATGATTGGATGACATTGAAAACAGTCAGTAAATGTACTACCACAAGTTGGATTTTGCAATGCCTTGAACTTGGTGTAAAGACAACTTGTAGGGCTATGTGTCAAGTGGGAAATGGGAGTTCAACTCTTTGAAAGGTACTGATGTATCAGGGGTAGCATCCAATGAACAACAGAATGAATATCAAACTTTATCTGAGATAATGAAGTAAAGTAGACTTGGAGGTGAAGAAACAAGCAAAGTAGAGCAGAAACCACAGGGGGATTGATGCTTAGTAGTAAGAGTGGTAACAGGTGGTGGGCACAACTTTTCAAGAAGGGAACCCCTGGAGGTGTTGAGGCCCACCTGGTTCAACCAGGAGCACAAGATTGCATCAAAAGCATGAATGAACAATTCAAACAGGAGCAGCTATGGGCCTGGCCAAGTGTATTAGGGGGTGTCAAGGGAGCGTTTTCCAAGCTTTCTCAAGTAAAACCTGGTGTGGGATTGAGAAGCTGTCTGACTGCACGCACCAACACAGAGGCTGCTCAATATTGGTGCGCAAGGACCTGTGAGGTCTATCCAAATCAACTCTCTCAGAGTGCATGTGAGAAGTCAGGTTGTGGGCATGTTTTTTGGTTTTTCTTGCGCCAAGGTGCCACTGGGCGCACCTGGCACGTTTTTTTTAAAAAAAAATGCTGAAAGCCAAAAGTTCACTTTTGATAGATTTTTTTTCCACATTGTGGTTTCTGGAGTCATATACAACAGCAGTTCTGCCATTTAAAGGCAAGACAAATCAACAAAAGTTGGCAACAGTGAGTATTCAAGTCCCACTGCTGTTGTCAACAATCCCAATATTGGTGACAGGACATAGGATTCCTGAGATCCGGTGTGATTTGCAAAAAGGTGTGCCAACCCCAAATTTTGCCTTTTTCACACGCTGTGGCGCGCCCAAGTTGCGTTTTCTGAGCCGTGCCCACAACCTGAGTGAGAACAAAGGGGGACAGAGCTGGACATAAGTACAGCTGTTTACAGAAGCACTGTTTACACAAAACAGTGTTTTCTCTAATCTCATCTGTCTACTTCAACACCTTGATCTTGATGTTCATTGTTGGTGTTGGTGCAGTGAGTTGTGGTGAGTTGCAGTGTGGTGTTATAACTTGATTTCTGGTATCTCTGTGGGAGAATAACTGAAGAAATAGCAGATTGAACAATAGAGAATGAACAGATTGATGTAAGCTGATGTAAGTGAAAGTGAATGAGGCTGAGCAAAGGAAGTGCTTGATTTGATTTGGTGTCAGGGTGGCACTTACAATAATGTATCAACACAAACAGCATTATATCTTTAAACTTTTATTCTATTTTATAATCTCTTTTGATTTATAATGCAACCCCTAGATGATTACGGGACTCAAAACTATTATGTTCAAGCCACCTTTTTCAAAAAGGTGTCAAAAACATAGAATCAAGGTTTTTCTTTGGTGGGAGAATTTTCCGGATTTTTGTTTCAGATATCTGTACAATTCAATTTCCACAAAAAACAACGTTTTGGAACTATGTTCTCACAAAAGGTGGCTCAAAAACCATAGTTTCAAGTCCTGTAGATACTTAAGACATAAGGGTTGTTTGAGGACTGCTTTGTTGGCACAGGCCTCTGCTTGCTTGCTAGACAGGAGGGCCTGACTCCTGAGCCAGTTGCTTGTTTCGCAAGTTTCCCACCAAAATCAATGAATGATTTGAGCAGTGGGAATCTTCAAAATGAGAAGCAGAAAAAGTTTACTTGGCACCACCTATTGTAGAGTAAGCTTACAAAATCAACCCTATGAAAATAGCAGGTATGTACTGCACAAAACCCTGCAGGCTGATCTTTGCATCATTCCATAGGGTTGAATCTCTTGTGGCAAAAATGGAAAGACCCAAAAGATCACTGGAATGCATTTGAATTGTGCCTTGGTCTTGATGGCATTTAATTGAGAACACAAGTAAATATTTAGGATCCCAGTATATACACCTCCCTACTTTGGTACATGCACCCCCTTAAAAGCCTAAGGGGTTTTGGTCACGCCTCAGGCCAGACTTTACAAAGCCCTTTGCAACTCAGGTTCAACTCTCTGAGAGTGAGGGATGAGTTTAGACTTGTTTACGTTACACCCAATTGTTGGTTACAAAAATGAATGATCTTCCCATTCCATGGTTCACAATCACACTCAAACTTTTGACAAAAGAAAGAGTGATCAATTAACACCAACTTGTTAGGCAAAGAATCATGCCAAGCTCTCAGAGAAACAATGATTGATCTATATAGATTGAAAAATGGTATAGACACAAAAAATCTCTAAAAGGTTGCTATGCACAGCCTGAGCTTTTTTCACACTGGAAAGCGGGAATGCTAACGGGCTATAGTCCGATTTGAAAACATCTGACAAGAGATCCAGTTTTTTGAGGAATAAGTCATGTCAATTGAAAAGTGAAGTTTCATTCCGTAGGGAGTCAAACCTGACTTCCAAAGTGATTTGTTAAGTCTGGCCTGAGGATTGGCCAAACCCCTGAGGCTTTCAAGGGGGTGCATGGACCAAATTGGGGGGGTGTATATACCGGGATCCAATATTTATATATTTTTACACAGCTCTTGGTTCCTTGTGGGATAGCAAATCAAAACAAGAGCTTAGGCAGTGCAATCATGGACAGAGGTATCTGAGGTTTCTGGTGTGGCAGTGCAACACCCAAATTAGGTCTGTGCAGTTACCAATGTCCTGGGAAGGTTAGATATCTTACCTGAAGATCACTTTTTTGATTTACCTTAGTACATCCTCAACTACACCAGGTAACAAATGAAAAATTTCTAAAATGAAAAAGGATGACTAAAATTTCTTACTTGATATCCTGGGGTAGGGTAAGAAACAGAGGTTCAAAGGGTAGAGTCACAGGTTTTGTGAATTTAGACTCTGTTGTTTCTGCAGATATATTGAGAGTAACAAGAAGATCACAGTTTGCCTAAGATTCTCAAAAATGTCACTTGATACCATTCAAAACAGTAAGGCTGAACTGTTGGGATTATCATTTGTGTTTTGTGTTCAGATATCTTCCAGGTTTGCACGGATTGATGAGTCCCAGTCCCTCTACCACAGAACTGTTGGTCAATTTGTTTTGAAGTCCTTGAGTTCAGCATCAGCACCAGATAATCCCAAGTATCTTGAAGTATGCAAAACTGGGGGGCTTGTGATATTTTTCCTAATGGATAACTTGAGCAATGGGCCATGTACACTAAGGCGTTCTGCACAATATCCAGATGTTGAAAAACACTGCTGCTGGAATTCATTCTCTTTAGCATTGTTTTATGATGACTGCAGTATCTTGAGAGATCTGGTGGGCATGAAGCACAGGAAAAAGGATGTCCATGACATCCTCTTGGATCAATGTAACTCCATTTTTTGTGCTTTAGGGTATCAGCAGAGCTCTGCGCTTTTGATTATCTGATGGTTGTATATCAGGGCATGGTTGGGGCCACGTCATTCACCCATCTCCATCTTATGATCTTTGGTTTTCTGGTATTGGCTGTGATTGCTGGTATTATCTAATATCTTGCTAGCTGACTCTTCTTTCAGATCTTTTGATATTGGGCATCAAGCCTGGGCTCTCACTCGATATTCAATCATTAAACAAACGCTTCAAATTATCATTGTTGTACAGTGAATGTGGTCAAGGTTATCACCAGACGTGAGTTAATAAGCCTTATCGAATGATACAAGTAGCACATACACATATTGATAGAGGACAATTTGATCAACTCAAGGAAAAAGTCCTTCTGTCGTATATTTTAACACCAGGAAATGGATTGCGCGTGTCAAACCTCGTGAGGTTAATTCGAAGCTCATTAAGAGAGCAATAGTTCTTTTGAACGCTTGTCGTGTCATTGCGTCGAGCTCCTCAAAGAATGCTTGACTCAAATAGAAGTCGATCATCTATTGGCGCGAGGCTAGCAGGGTATATATGATCGCCCAAATGATATCTGGAACTGGTCGTTGGCGCTTCTACACCGTACTGAGATATCCCCTAGTTTTTCCTGTTTCTGGTGATTGCCTAGATAATAAAGGGGTTATGGATGTATGAGCTTTGACTAAAGGATACCGTGGATCTCAAAGATCTTCTTGACAGCAGCCAATCGGTAGTTGACATTCCTGAATCCCCCTTTCCCCTGAGATCACAGAACGCGTTAAGCAAACGCATCGAAATTGGAAAGTCGCTCGCGTCTCGTGTTTTTAAGTGGGCTGTCGTCGCCGGTGAAGTGACTCTGACGTCTGCAACGGCTTTCGGCCAACATCCGGTTACGGGCTACGTCGTCAGTGACTCTCTGTGAGAAGTGCTGATCCATCACAGGTGTGTTATGTTTTAAGGGCGAAGAGGAATTCACCTATACTCCTAGCGCGAAGAGGTTATCCTATCAGGCACGGTGGTGTCCAGCTTAACTAAGTACCAGCATCTTCCTCCGGGAAGGCAAGGGCGCGGGCCAGAGGGTGTGTTTGTGTTTGTGTTTGTGTCATGCCAGCGCAGGTACAAGTATTGACGTCAGCGTCCAGAAGACTGACTTCAATCTGATGATTGAAATGCATTTAATGGCTACTTGTACCATCAGCTTCTCGTTACAAGAGACTGCTGAAGTCGTTTGATGCTCAAATTTACACCGGCACGGCGGGCGGTTGAGACGGCTAATCCAGTCGAGTCACAAGACTTGCAGGGGAGCACAGTTGGTTTGCGCAATGACGATGACCGCAAGAGAGGCACGAGAGGTTGAGTGGAAATACCACGTATCTTTTTGTGATGTTCGACCTCCACTGCGTCTAGCATGAACATTCTTGACATCAAGCGCTCTGGATGTCATGTGATGAAGTTTAGAAACCTTTGTGGCGAAGGAAAAGGAGGCAACAATCCGTTTGGGTCAACATAGATCTTCTGGCTTTTTTCATTTGGTGAACTGATTTCAATCGATAAAATAAGTCATAGAGCCTAGGGGATGTCAAGAGATCACAGAAAGGGCCCGGGGTCGAAGTTAATTTGACTTGGGGGCTGTATACAAGCATAAAGGCATATGAAGACATCTGAGGGTTTTAATTTGTTGGACCGGTTTGGGCCCAGTTGGCTAGGGTTTTATTTAATGTGCATAATTAGCAATGTGATTGGTTGCAACTGGGGTTGTTATGTACAATTTCTTAAGTTACCAAATTGATAACAACCTTTCACGGGTGTTCAAGAGACGAGGATGACTGTAGGTGGACCTTGATCGAGGGAAGCAGACAAGGGAAAGTGAAGGTAAGATATGTAGCCAGAAGTTTGATATGATTGAAAATTGAAAGATGAATGAGATACAAAATCAACAAATAGGATGAAAATGATGAAAATGTTGCGATGTGGAAGACTGTATTGAGTATCATTTTGTACGAGTGATGATGAACTGTTCGATGATACTGTGACTGAAGCTACTAAAATCGAAAAGCTCAACTTGATCTATTTTACCTTTTCCTTTCCCTTTCTACAATTCATCGACTCATCGTCCGGCTGCTGTTCTAGAGTTAGACTCAAGCATACTAAAGAATTGTTCATCTTCAACCTATCTTGAAGAATTTGGTTTGAGGTCAAAATTTAATCGCGATATCTAAATTTTAGACCTCTCATCTCATCGAACAGCCAGCAGAGAGAGAAGATACAAAATCAAATCCTTCGTTGAGCTTGAAACTGTGAGTCATTTGTGTTTGTTTCGACGACAAGTTCGGTCATCGATCGGTTGGCAGCTCAATGAGTGGTTGTTCAAATCTTTTACTCATCATTCAGTCATTCTCATCACCTTTCGAAGGAATACTTTTCCTTACGATTTGATATCAACAACTCTGCATTTGTGAGACGATCTCAACGTGAGAAACCGCTAGTGTATTTCAACCTCTTCTATCAACCTACTACATACATATTCACAACTTACTCAACTTTATTCTACATACTGTAATTTAGAAATGCTGAGGAGGTGAAGTAAAGACTTATAAGAAGGACAAGAAGAAAAAAGAAACTTGAACAAGTGACACAGGCAAGGCAAGTTGAGCAGCCGATTATCGATCTTTTCATTGCTGAATCGATGAACTTATCTCATTTTACGACTTACTCTTATCTTGGGTTGTCTACCCTTGATGTCTTTCCTTGATGTGAATGATGCAGTTCAACTTCATCTGGTATGACTCCATTCAGCATTTCGAGCTTAGGATGACCCCGAACTTGTAAAATCTTCACTTACGACCGTTTCTATCTTTGTCTCCGATTCCCAGCTTAGTTGTTCGCACTGCTTGGGAAGATTTCAATTCGACTTTATCCTCAATCGATTCATCATTCTGTCCGACCGTCACACTGCCCTTCAAAACTACGAATTACAGTATCTACACTCACTGAACCCTTTATTGGTCGTTTTCGCACTCTCACTCAAACACAATGTCCGACCTACCATCTCTCGTAAACTCATCCACCCCACTCGACGTTCCCGCCCCATCCTGCACCAAGGTTAATGTAACTGAGTCCGCAAGCCTCCCCCTCACTTCTAACAAACGACCAAATCCTGAGCCGACGACGACCACCACTATTGCCAATGCCTCAGCCACCACGAGTCGTGCGAAGCGTTCTAGAGCGAATGTTAAACACAGGTCGGTCACGTCCCTTTTTGTCCCACAACCCCGCCATGGCTTGCTGTCATATCTTCACAACCTGATCATCATTCGACTTGAACGTCTTTAGGAATGGAAAAGGTCCTTCTCGCCGAATGGCTACAGCTGCGGTCGCAAGCTCAGCTCGACCCTCTGCGGGCCTCGAACTGACAAATGTAAGCAACACACGTACATGCTCCACGGCGACACATGCCGATCCTCTGAACGAACTTGCTGCTCTCGCTCCCGTACAATTGATCTCCCTCATAGGTCAGCAGCGATCTTTGTGCTGCATGTGGAGCAGCTGGTCTCTATGTCTGCTGTGATGGCTGCCCGCGCGTTTTCCACCCCTTTTGCTTGGAACCACCTTTGGCTGGGGTTGAAGAAGCCGGAGAGCATTGGTACTGTCGTGAATGTGACGCCAGTCAGGTGATTATCTCATTCCTCGTGAAATACAGTCCTCCCAGCTTGTCTGGTGAACATATCGTAGCCTTGATTTAGATGCACTAATGTGCTATTTGCCCACATCTGTTGATACCAGGACCGACAACCCCCTATCCCCTCGACTTCTACCGGGATTTTCTCTGCCTTAATTCAGCAGCAGCACAACAAGAACCCCAAAACATTCAAGCTCCCCGAAGGACTGAGGAACCGATATGAGAATGGTGGGCGTTTTTGACATCATCTTCCACCATACTTGGCATTGATTGTCCGCTCGAATCACAGTCGCCACCAACCCTTACACGGGCGATTTTGTTGACCAATCGCGAATCAAAGCCAAGAAGAAAGTCGAGTACGTCTTGTAATATCCGTCCCGATGTCTCTCTTTCCAAGGCCTTCGCGAGTTGATCAGTATACATCCGCCTCGGTACCAGTGGCGTGAAAGGCTATGTTGAAGATTCTCATCCTTACCAGATCAAAACTCGCGATGGTAAAACGATTCTGTGCTACGCATGCGGACTTGGTGCCTCTGTCGCCAAAAGACTGAAGATTTTGGGTTGTGACGAGTGCGACCAATACTTTCATTTGGATTGTCTGGACCCGCCACTTGTCGCTCCGCCACCATCTACTGTGAAATGGATGTGTCCATTACACGCTGCGAAGGCTGCAGTAAGTCTTGCTCATTCCCTGACCCAGGTCTTCAATTGACCGATTTCGTCTGCCCTCTTAGCCGAGTCGAAGATTTCCCAAAGAATCGGTTACAGCCCAGGTCACAGAACCACATACCGCCAACAATGGTGACATCGATGTCATAGTGTCTTCTCAAAGGCGGATCAAGCCTAAAAACGTAGAGGAACTCGTTATCAATCGAGTTAGATACCAAGTTCCCGAAAATATCATCATCCTCGATTTCTGGAGCAAAATCAGCGGTTCGGATCATGCGTCAGTTCTTGCACTTTCACGAATGCGCACGCGCTTCGGAAATCAACTAATTTCATCATGATAATAGTGGTCAATTGCTGATTGACCGGACTTGCGACTCGTCACCCTTGACTTCCATCAGCTCTACGACTGAAGCACTACGACTGCCTGTTCTTGGTCAAGATATTCTTCCCACATCGGCTGCTACAAGCGAAGATGCATCTACTTCTCCTAGCAAAGTAAACGACGTGGTCTTAGGCCAGCATGCGCTTGGCTGTAGCATAGTGAGCGGCCTATTTTGTTCCCATCAGGACAATACAATCTGACTATACATCTTTATTTCTCATCCATCAGTTGGGGGACGCTTCACAGCCCTCATCCCGCTCTTCATCTCCGGAGCCTCACATCTCTTCGCAACCGAATTTATCCTGCCTGCTTCAAGCTGCTTCTGCAGTTGCAGATGTAGACAGTGCACTCAATGACTCGGGTCCGAATCTTTCAGGCGATGCAACATCGACTCAAACCTCATCTCAGATTGTTGACAAAAAGCCTCAACCCCGACGACGTGCACGCATCTCCACACCTCGAGTGGGAACGAGAGGTTCAAGCCGGCTGGCAAACGCTTCGGCTGTCAATTCTACTCCAAATCTCTCCGCGCCCAATCAAGCTTCAACGATTGAAGCGACCAAATTCGACTCTGCTATAGCAACCAGAACTGCCCCTTCACTCACTGTTTTTCAAGTTGGACAAACAAATGGACCGTCCCCCACAGAGGCAACTCATTCCCCTTCTATGTCAGGTACTCCGATCCCAATTTATCGTGTAACCAACAAACCCAGGGGGTCTTCAAGTCTAGTTCCGCAAAACAAATACCCTCCTGTCACGGACGATATCAATGTGGCAGTTTCTGGAGCCTCTCGGGCAGCTATAGAGTCTTCGAAGTCTCCAAAACCGTCACACCACCCGTCTGATCAAGACACGGATGATGCAGATACAGATGACAGTCTGTTCTCTAAAGCACCTACGCGTATCAGAATCAAAGGCACAAAGTATGTGGAGCAACCGGCCCGAAGCCCTTCCAGTCAGGAATTCACAATGCCCCAATATCTCGAGCAGTTTTATAATCGCTACGCCTCAGATCCCCCTTCACCACCAAAATCTAAACACACACAACAAGGCTCCTCAGCTGGTCGCAGTAAACCTTTCAAAGACACTACGCCACGCCCTCGACATGTAAAGCGTCCGAGTGACGCAACTGCGACGAACTCCAAGACCGTTGCCCGTCCCTCTGCAATGATATCATCTGACCTACGTCCAGAGTCGTCGATTATCCCTGTCAAAAGAAAACAACAGAAGGCACCGGTAGGAAATAGTACAGAGTCAGGTATAACATCAGTTGAACTGCGCTCCGGAGCGTCCACTAAACTTCAACCGCCTCAGGACCCCTTACCCGGAACGTCTTCATTGACGCGCGATACCTTCCCTCATAAGGCTTCTAGCACCAATGGAACCACTCGACCTCGGAAAAAAGCTCGTCGCGATGACTACTCAGTTGATACAGCCACCAAGGACTCGCATCTCAAGCGGGTTGATGACAATCCTCAGAAGCTCTGTCCTACAGAAGAGAATCTTGGTATGAGCGTAGCTGCGCGTCCAGATGCGATATCTGAACCCAAGCTTACTAATCCCAAACCTTCAACTTCCAAGCCTACGGAGCCATCTTTTATCCATCTGCCGCCTCTTGCTAATCCATCTACGCTACCGAAGAAAGCTAGCAGGCCTGCCAACGCTAAGAAGCGAATTGTTTCTGCTCCATTGTCGTCTGTTGATCGGCCAATTGAAGGCCCTCAGATACCAAAGATGATCCTTAAACTGCCGGCTCGTAGTGCAGTGCCAACTGCGGACAAGATTGACAACGCACTGCCCGTCAATTCGGCAGTACAACTGTCTGCATCTGCTGGTGCTAATGGGAAGAGTATATCCACGCCCGCGCCCGCTTCTGGTTTAACTTCCCAGCGTGCGCTGTCACGCGATGGCTCTTTTACTTCGTCGCTGTCCCGACCGAATGCAATG
>KZ142892.1:6661-20763 GCA_002157035.1 Melampsora medusae f. sp. deltoidis
GCCCCCACAGCCAGTCTGGAATCGTTTACCTCATCGATGGGATCATTTCTACCAGAAACGGAGCCTGCACAAGATCAAAAAACGCAACACAAAAGAAATCAAACATAAAAGAAAAAAAAATTATCCCTCATTCCAGACTTAAATTCTTCCTCCCTACTGCAAATGCTTGCGGTCCAAGTGCTTTCGTGAGAATGTCTGCTTTTTGTGACTTTGAATCTATCCAGTTGAGCGTAACCGTTCCTTTGAAGATTTGTTCGTTGACGTAGTAGAACTCTCTGTCTGTATGCCTGGTTCGCTTGTTCGAAGAGTTGTCTGTCGCCACATGAATCGCCGAAGTGTTGTCACAGTGCAGTCTTACCGGTCCCATAGCCCCTATCACGTCCCCTACTAAATTCCTCAACCAAACCGCTTCTCTTGCCGCCGTCCCCAAAGCCATATATTCTGCGTGACATGTTGACGTTGCAACACAACCTTGTCTCTTCGACGTCCATGCTATAGGACAACCAAGAAAAAAAATGATGAAGCCGTGCACCGATCTGGAGAATTCACCGCCCCAGTTGGCGTCTACGTAAGTGTGGAGCCCAGTTTTGACGTCATCCTTCAAGGGTTTGATCTTCAATTTAACGCATCCAGACGTCTTGAGGTAGCGTAGGACGCCTTGGATCGCCTCCCAGTGTTGTGCGGTGGGTCGTGCAGAAAAGCGTGCTAGGAAATTCGTTGCGTACGTTAAATCTGGCCGGGTTGCGATTGCAAGATAATTCAGACACCCGATGACTGACAGATATTTTGTCCTGTCGACGTCTTCCTCCTGATCAGTTGGCGTTGTTGGCAGGTTCGAAGGATTCAGAGGGGTCGAGAGTTTCCCCGGAGACTCTAAGAAATTGTTGATAATCTTCTGTGTCAGTCCGGCTTGTGAGAGTTCGAAGGATCCGTCTTCTAAGCGTTGTACGTCGATGCCGATAATGCAGTCGAGCGATTCTGACCATCGGATCTTGAGGTCTCTCACTAAAGCATCAGATATTTCACGCAACAATTCCACGCTACTACCTGTCACCGCGCCGTCGTCCACATGAACCCAGATGATGCATACTTCATCTTTTCTGATGCAAACGTACAGAGATTGATCGAACTGGCTGGGTACAAATCCTAATTTCTTCAGAATGCCTTCAAAATGCTTCCACCAACACCTAGCTCCCTGTTTTGTTCCGTATAATGCCTTTAAAGCCTCAAGTATCTTTCCTGCTCTTCGTGCCTCCTCCATGCATCCTGGCGGTAATTTGAAATAAATCTTATTCTTAATATCACTATGAAGGTAAGCCGCTGTGACGTCGAAAGAGTGCACTGGCCATCCCAGTCTCGCCGCTAACGTTAAAAGAAACCGGAGGGATGCTACACACGCCGTAGGAGCGAAGGTTTCGTCATAATCGATTCCTTCCCTTTGCGAGAAGCCTTGAGCCACTAGACGAGCTTTGAATTTGATGGGTTTTCCGGACGCGTCAAGTTGCTTATGTTTGAAAACCCATTTGAGACCGAGCGTATGTACGTTGTCAGGTTTATCTACTACTTTCCATACGTCCATATCTTCCATTGCCTTCAGCTCGATGTTGATCGCCTTCTTCCATTCTTCTGCGTAAAGGTCCTTCATCGCCGCGGTATAAGATTGCGGTTCGTCACATCCAGCTGACAAGTTGACGGAGCTCGTTAGCGCATTGACTTGTTCATCTTGATGAAGTAGCGTGTTTTCCGCAACGAATTCACCGAATTTCAGAGCGTCGATGATGAATTTAAGATTGCCTTTATCAGGTGCCGCGTTGAGTACTTTGTTGAGCGATGACGATGAAGTGGGTTCTCTCTTCGACTTATCGACGTGATGGACGAACTGATCCTCATAGGGAAAGACGGCTATTCCGGTTTTCAGCAGAACTTTAGAAGCAGCATCGTAGAAAATCCATCCCTTTCCCCCATCGATGTAGCCCACCATGACGCACTTTCTACCCCGGTCATCTAATTTTCCTGACCTTTGAGCTTCGTGTCGGTGTACAAAAGCAGTGGAGCCAAATGTTTGAATGAGATCCATTTGTGGTTTTCGTCCGAAGAACAGTTCATAAGGCGTCTTGTCTCCGGTTAAAGTATTAGGGATTCTGTTGTGTAGATAGCACGCCGTCAAATACGCAAAAGACCAAAAAGATTGGGGAAGGTGCGAAGCCGCCAGCATCGTCCTACCCATCTCACTTATGGTGCGATTCAAACGTTCGGCGACACCGTTTTGTTCCGGTTCGTAGGGATTCGAATGTTCATGTACAATTTCTTTGGCCTTCAACCAGTTGCTGAAGATGGTTTTGACGTATTCGCCACCACCATCAGTCCTAACGTGTTTGACTTTAAAGCCAGTCTCACGTTCCCACTTGTTGATTACCCGGGTAAATACTTCCGGTACTTCAGATTTTTGTTTAATGATAACAATATCAGAATAAGTGGTGGCCACATCCCGGAACGTGACCATAAATCGATTGCCGTTCACGTCCTCGGGGAAAGGCCCCATAACGTCGGAGACGATGACATCTAAGAGTCCCAGGTCTCTCCCAGACCGTCCTAGCTTTCGACTGCGTGTACTTTTACAAGTGAGACAATCCTCACAAACAAAAGATGCATGTGGTAACGACTCAGGCAGGCCTAGACCTAATTGCCCCACGCACAGCTTGCGGATACGCTTCATGTCGACATGACCTAGTCTCCTGTGCCAGAGGTAAGCTAGGTCTCTGTCCTTCTCAGCACTCATTGCTTGGATTCTGCCAACTCTTTCGGGTGTGTTATTGACGATAACGTTTGTTTTCATTGCATTCAGAAGCCATTTCCTATCACGATAAGTAGCCACAAGATTTTTACCGTTTTTCATGCGTAACACTACGTCATTTCCCCAGCTCCATAGCTTGGCGCCGTCCTCGATCAAAGCAGCCTGTGAGATCAAAGTACCTGATGCTTGAGGGCTATAGTACACGTTGGGAACTATGAAGTCGGAGCCATCGGATGCTTTGACGACGAGTGAGCCTTTGCCTATTATGACTGCATTGTCACCATGAGCAGCCGTTTTCATGCGAATGTGATTACGGAGGGGGGTGTAATTCAGGAGAGAGTGCAACGCGTTGCTTACGTGATGCGTTGCGCCACTGTCCAAGAGATACTCCGTGGGAGTTCGGTCGGCTTCATTGCCTTCCGCACTCCACGCCACTGTTGATGCAGACACTTGCGAGATTGATGACGACATGATGTGGGGTTCTTCGTTCAATTCAGTGAATCTGGCGTTGACATTCGGTACTCCGTGAGTTGGCGAGCCATACATAGCTTTGCGAGTGTAGAAGATGCCGTTGGTGCATCGGACCCAGTCGTTGTAGTGGGGGGCGGTTCGATTCTTGCCTCGCTTCTTCTTCTCACAAGAATCCTTGCCGTGTCCGAATTCCTCGCAGTGGAAACATTGCCATTGGCCGTCACGTACTTCCTGACAGGTATTTCTTGAGGGGGGTATGGGTGAGGTGATGGTGGCGTCTCGTATCTTAGCGTCAGAGAGAAGAGCGGCAGGGGGAGGGGGACCAGAACGACGTTGCTGAGACATCGGTTGTTGGTATTGCGGCGAAGGGAATGGGTAATATCTCGGTTGTTGGATTCTATTCGACTTGTTCCAGTTTGATGGAGTCATGCTATTGGCAAATGCTGTGGTCATCGCTTGTACGTGTTGGTCGCTTTCGTGTACTGTTCGTCTTGTGGTAATGAGATTTTGATACACAGTTCGAATTTCATTTAGAGTGAAAGATGGATTCTTGTCTGAACGGTAGCGAGCATCGAGTGTCGAGTTGACTATGTCCATACCATATTCTCCTGTGGCGGGAGAACAGATTTGAACAATCATGGCTTTGACGAGATCCTCATCCCATTTAAAACCGGCTGATTTCAATCTTTCAAAGTCTTGAGATATTTGATTTATGAAAGTCATTAGATCGGTGGTAGTAGGATCAAACACTCTAAGCATCATAGAACGGAAGGCGACGTATTGAGCAGTTCGACCTCCTTGTCGAAACAGTTCCTCTAAAGTATGCATGGCATCATGTGCGAGTATCTTGGTGCTGATCAAGTCCATGAGTTCGTCATCGATGGTTGAATTGATGACTCTTCCGGCACATCGATCGATAGCCATTTCGATTTCATCGTTTTGGTCGATCGTGCTGTTGTCCCAGTAAGAATTGATTCCGGTCATGTCGAAAACGGCTCTCGCGGTTCGTAGTTTCCAGCGAGTGAAGTTCTTTCCATCACTAGTGAGTTTTTCGATTTTTTCAGTGAACTTATGAACGTCATCATGCTTCTTGTTCAGCTCCTTGACTCGTTGATTCATTGGATCGATTTGTGACATAGCAGAGGTTGGTGGGGCTTTTGAGACAGAGATAGAAGAAACAGGGGGTTGAGAGATAGAAGAAACAGGGGGTTGTGACGTTTGCGTGCGAAAGATGGTTTGTCGACGTGTGGTGATATTGCTTGGGGGCAGAAAGGTCTGGGTATCATTTAAAGGAACTTGATATGATGTACCGGGGGTTGGGGTAGGTTCCCTGGTATGAGTCTCTTCGTCGTCTTCGTCGGTTACGTCGATTTCGTCTCGTGCGATACGGGCTTCGGATGTAGAACGAGCTTTTGATGGAGAAGAACGGGGTTTGGAGGGGGACTTGGATTGACTGCGAGTTGATGAACTCCTTGAAGTTGATCTAGATCGAGTAGTTGGTCGAGAAGTCGATGGCGGACTGCGAGCTAATGGCATTGATCGGATGCTGAGTGGCGGCTCAGTCTTACACTTACGAGCGATAACGTTCACGTTCTGATTGATTCGATTACGGGTTGGTAACGCAGCTCATAACCTATAAGAGATAGGCGACGTATAAGTAAGCTCTCCGGGACTTCGTCTTCCAACTAATGGTGATGTAATTACCTATAAGAGATAGGCGACGTATAAGTAAGCTCTCCGGGACTTCGTCTTCCAACTAATGGTGATGTGGAAGTCGGAGTCCGGAGGCAAAGAGAATATAAGTACAAGAACACACGTGACTCGCTGTGGCGCAGTCGTGTACACACAGTAACCTGTAACAAAATTCAATCTCATCTCGTTCAATACCCCATCCTAAAGTCAAATAATAAACTTTAATCTTAACTTCTTACTCCATACACATACAAATCTCAGATCGGATCAACATGCTAAAATCTTAACAAACACTCAATCAAATCACACATTGTTTCTCCTTACAAACACATGCTCAGCTATTCTCGAAATTCTTGTCATCTTGGCTCTGTTTTTTTGCTGTTCCCCGCCCCAAATATAGGCGACACGCAGCGCAGCGCACCAAGCCTGTAATCATCTGGATCCGACTATACAGTCCGGTCCATGCACCGGGTTTGTTTATGTTACAGAGTGTTGTGTGTACACGACTGCGCCACAGCAGATCACGTGATTGTTGTACAGCTCAGGGTGGATATAGTCTCTTCTCCTTGGCATTGGCTTCCACATCATCATCACTGTTGGAGCCATAAACTCAATGGAGTCCCTTGTTGTTGCCTACTTGTCACACGCTCTGATGCGCAGCAAGGGACTCAGGACAACAAAGCCTTTCCCGGCCTGTGAGGGTCACACACTTTTGATGGAGAGCCTTGTTGGGTTTATAAACCTTTTTTTCCTGTTTGTAAAATTTCTTAGTACCAAAGAAAGTCTTTGTGCACCTTTCTGAGACCCACATAACTGTCCAAAAAAAACAACTCAAGTCCCTCCCATCCTTTTTTCCTCTCAAAGTCAGAGACTTTGGCCTGTATTCTCCCTGTATTTGTATGTAGCACCTACTTATTATTGATGCAAGTACACAATTAGATACCATGAGAAAGTCCCCAAATTTGGGCACAAAATCCAAGAGAGGGGTTCGACTTCCTTGGTTTTTGCTTGGATAGAAGTGTGTGTCTCAGAAAGGCACACAACAAGTTTCTTTGGTGCAAGAAATTTCACAAATAGGTGAAAAAGTTTTATAATTGCAACAAGGCTCTCCACCAAAAGTGCTTGACCCTCACAGGCCAGGAAAGGCTTTGTTGTCCTGAGTCCCTTGCTGCACATTGGTGCGTGTGACAAGTAGGTGACAGCAAGCACCGTGTTGGTATCCATGTAGCACGTTGACGTGCTCACATGGAGAGTTTTGAATTGACTCTGAAAGTTGTTTGGTGGGTTTTAGACTGAGAGTGTTGTTGAGCCCCCCTTGTAAGTATTCATTTGGGTGGAGGATTTGCCGGATCCTTTTTCACCAGCAGGGATCAGCTGAGTTTCAACATCCCAGTTGACAAAGGGGATACATGTCTGTTTGGAAGCAACTTCACAGGGTCTTTCAAGTATCTATCAGAAGCCCTTTGTGTGCACGTCAAAGTGCTACAAGAATACAGACATGGTGAAGGGACTCCATTGAGTTTAGAAATTTCACCTTTTGGGTCAAAGGCAGGGCACTCAATCTGAATGTTGGGGACGGCCACCCAGACCAGTGAAAAGAGAATGCCTAGAGGCATCTGGGAAGATGGTACTGGAGATGAGAAAAATGATTTTATTTTTTAGGGTTCCACATTTTTGTACCCGGGCTCATAGCTAGGTGCTTAAGAGTGCGTTTGGTTTGCTTCAACCTTGCAGGTTGACCCCGCCAAAAACTCAAGTGTACGCTTCCAGGCAGCTTGAAGTGTACACTTGGAGTTTTTCTGTTTGGTACAGAATCCGCGGTCAACCTTTGAGGTGTACGCTTTGAGGTTGGCCAGCCAAATTTGTTGACCTGCCAGGTTTGACATTTTGGTTGAATCTTGCAGGTTGACCTGCCTAGTCCCATACACCTGAAACCAGGGGCTCCTGCGACGTGAATAGATAGCAAGAAAAGAATTGCATTGAGAAAGACTGGAACTTACTTGTTCATTTTTGCTTTGCCATGCCTCCAAGAACAATCAAGAATCCCCCTCCAACAACAATGACAAATGGCCCCAAGCCAAAGCCGCCAAAAGCAAAATGGACCAATGATAACAAGGAAGCAATGATCGGCTTCTTGCTTGCTGAGAAGCAGGCAGGACAAATGGCTGAATCCGGTTGGAAGTTATCAACATGGGATGCATGTGGGATAATGCTCAAAGACACTGAGCCACGTGGAAGTGTGGTAAAGACAGCCGATAATTGTCAAAATAAGTTCACCAAGGTTTGTACCCTTTGATGGATACATATTGTACTATTACCAATCTTGTTTTTTTTGTTCCAGATCAAAGGAGACTTTTGTCCTGTAAAAGAATTGAGCCTGCACATGAAACATCATATTGAAGTTGCAAGCAACAAGTACATTTTGACTGATGTTTGATTTTTGATCACGGAAACAAGGTCAATCCTCCAGAGAAACATGCACAGGAAGGTGTGTACAATCAATCACACCTATGCAGTGTTGGAAGTAAGGCATGAATTGTTTATCTTGTTGGAAATGCAAAGGAAGTGATGTGTGGACAGTCGGCAGCTTGACCAAGCTCAGGTAGAATTCATGATTATTGATTGCATCAAGTACTTTGTGAAAGACACTGTGAGAAAACAACAAATCAGTGAGGTGCTTATGAGGAAGTATCAATGAGATCAACATACTGTGAAACTGTGTCAGGTGATCTTTGAAATCTCTCTTCAACCTTTTGAACCAAGTTTCTGGTGATGATTGTAAATAGAAATATTGCCACTTGCTCGCCCGTAGTCATGTGTCTAGTGTCTTCAATTAGACCCCGGTCTTCCAACACACCCACCAGTTTCTGAAAGACATGTGGCTTCATGCCAAGTTGATCATAGAAATGTCAAGGATTTGGTGACTGCAATAACGCATCAAGCCATGCTTGGCCTGAGAGAATGGAAGTGTTGCGTGAAATGGTTCTCAATAGATATGGTTCATATAGAAGTG
Source organism: Melampsora medusae f. sp. deltoidis (assembly GCA_002157035.1). NCBI lineage: Eukaryota > Fungi > Basidiomycota > Pucciniomycetes > Pucciniales > Melampsoraceae > Melampsora > Melampsora medusae. The sequence goes on from KZ142892.1 coordinate 14,632, forward strand.
GGTAGCGCTGATAGAAGCCATCACAAGGATGTGTTGTCGGTGATGGGAAGCGAGTGAACAGGAGGGAGGCATTGATCAAAGAAGAGGCAAAATCTTGCAGACGGCAAAAATTTGAGCCCATCAAAAACCCATGACTTTGTGGTCAACAGCTTTGAGTGAAACTGTACCAAACACGTTCCGCCCTGGTGTACGCCTCCAGGTAGACTTGGTCTGCCTGCGGATCCGCAGGTTGATGCCTCACAAGTCTACGCCTGCGAGGTCAAAGCCAACCAAACGCACTCTAAGCCCACTCCAGGGGGTATCCAAGCACTACAGGTTCATACTCAAGTACTCAAGGCTGAGCTAAGTGGCAAATAACCTCCAGATTTTCTTTTCTTTTGGAAAAAAGAATCAAACTTTTACACCCTGGCAGCACCCCTAAACCTCATTCACCAGCAAAAAAAAAATGAACAAAAGCTGAGAAAATTTCTCGAAAATTTTGGACCCAAACCTCTATGCAGGGTGGGCTTGGAACACATACTTGGGTTTACCCACTGTAGTGCAAGCAAGGGACTTATGACAAACTTGCCCAACCTCATTGCTCACTCTGTTCCTGGAGCCATCATCCTAATGGAAACCACTCCGTTTTGGATCCCGTGGATTCCACGTTCTGGAGACATAACTGCTACATGCCGGCTGAAGGTGTGGCAGAAACAGGCCGTTTCAGTTCAAATGTCACAAGGGCTCTGCACCCAACAACTGCTTGTCTCACTTACCCCCCTGGTGTAGAACCTCTGTTTAATTTTTTTTTCTCAACTGCTATACCAGAAAAGATATCTACCTATATGTGAACTGTGACTGAAGGAATATAAGATAAGCTGAACTCACATCTTGAACATCATGATCAGACAGCTTGGTCTTATTTTACATTCAATTCACCATACTCAAACCCAGAAGTCTTAAAAGATTTGAAACAAGCCATGCTATCATGTACCATGGAAATTGATCATGGATTGATATCAAACTATGAATCCAATCAACATCAACCAGAGAAATCTATCTACAAAGTCTAATCCCTAACAGATAGTCCTTCTGTTTTACCTCTAGTTATCAATCACTGTGGTCGTTGATGTGGTTGTAATTGATGACATTTAAATCAATTAATTATTCTGATCATTCAATGAAGTCCAAGTCTAATAAGCACATTGATTTATCAAAGTGGATCTTCACTTCTGATCTCCAAATCAGAAGAAAGTTAACCCCATCAAGCGTTTTAAAGCTTTCCAATCAGCCAACGAACCACATTATTTCCAAAAAAAAACTTCCAAAAAACTCATTCAATTCGAATTCATACCACATTCAATCTTACAAAAATAAAAAAAACCTTCCTCAAATACAACCTAATAAGAAACCCACAACCCATCAAGCATTTCAATCTTTCCCCTTCTTCAACAAACCCCAACCTTTCAAAAAACCAAAACCCCCACCAACCCTTCTTTTTTCCCATCAAAGCTGTAATCAAGTACAACAAACATCCATCCCTCACTTTTCTTCTTTTCTTTTGTTTTCAACGAGGAGGAGCAATTTCACCACACTCTTCACACTTACGTAATCCTTCATTCTCCATCCATTCCTAATTCCAAAAAGATCAACAAAAAAATCTCATCACTCAAAGGAAAAAGAACATAGGATATCTTTTTTCGAAGGAAAAAAAAAGAAAGCTTACATTAATTAATGGTTTAAGTTGAGTACCTAGATCAGTACAATGAAATGAAACTTCTCTAATCAATTTAGGTTTAGGATGTTTTTCTTTGTTCGGACAATACCAACATAATCGATCTTGATAAACCATCACCACCACCAAAAAAAAAGAAAAATCGAAAAAACCCAGTTAGTGAATGAAGAATCAATGGATGTACTCGATATAAGAATGAGAAAAAAAGCAGTTTACCAATCGATCCTTCTGGACGTTTACGTTCCATCACCAATCCAATAGTATTTTCAAATCGACAAGGGTTATGAGGAGTATTAGCTAGCCCACCCCCAAAAAAAGAACAGAAACATCACTTGTATCAACATTTCTTAAAAGATCCTTATTATCAATCAAAAAAGCGGTTGATTATCTTTATACATACCTGGTAATAAAAACATTTCTCCTTCGTCTATCTTAATATCCACAAAGCTTTCATTACTGATCACTTTTAATAACATTGCGCCTTTAACTTGATAAAACCATTCTTCAGTTTGATTCAAATGATAATCATTCCTAGAATTCGGTCCTCCAACAACCATCGTAATACTTAAAGAACCGGCACGAAAAAACCCCAATCCTTTTTCAATCATCGAGCATCTCTCAGAAGGGGAGGGTTCATTCAGAATCTTTCAATCAAACTTACAAATCTTTTCCTAAAGTTTTCGATCATAAGAAAAATCGTAATCTTCTTCCTTAGGTTGTTTTAAGATTTAGTTTATTAATCGATTGATTGATGATGACTTACCATCATAAATGCAAAAGTTATTAACCTATTCCCGAACTCGCAATCAATGCATAAGTCAAAATGAACAGATCATCCGAAATCCAACCACGAACAAATCACTTACAGGAGGCTTTAACTTATCACCATTGTCTGCAACCCACTACATACATCCGATCGTTCATAATATGAAAGTTCCCAAATCCATCCCAGAAAAAGAATTATCAAATGTCTTGAAGAAGATAGGTTAAGATTTGATGAAATACTAACTTTGGTGAAATTAATAGGAGCTGGTAAACCTATTGTAACACTCAATTTCAAAATCAAATCACAAAAAACAATCGATTCAGTCTATATAGTTTCATAGTTTATAAAATCTGATGATCACTTACCAATAGACATGATTATTTTTGTTTGTAAGTATGTATTAGGAAATTTTGATTTGAGTATAAAGATCGTTGGATGAACTTTGGATGGTTTTGAAGACAACTCACTGGGTTTATATCTTCAAATGTCCGAAACAAAATCCGATGCAGATCGGTCAAACAAAAAGATTCACACTTCCCCTCCCTGCATACATATTTTGTAAATCCATTGAACCGTTCTTAACCAATTCTGTTCCGGCCGATTGATTATTCGAGAAGATGATTTGATTAACCAACCGATCGGTCTCATATGTATATAATTCTAATCGAGCTTTCCTACTTCTTCAGCTTTCTTCATATACCTACATGAATACCCTCAAACAAGAAAAGGTGGATAGAATAAAAGGACTCATTTGTTCACGATGATTAAGTATTTGACATTGTTAAAAGTTGTTTATTCTTTGCTTGTACATAGATCCCTTTACAAGTCGTAATGGAACCTAATGGAACTCTCAACCAATCAGGAATCCATTAGTTTCATACAAATCTCATCACGATTATCTGTAATCCTAATTTCTGATATCTTTTTATTCTATAATATTGGTTGATATCATACATCAACGTTGTTTAACAATATGATAGATTCGCATAGGACAAAAGGGATATGTAGAATCGCAGATTTGTAATACGTCCAGCGATAGTGACATTTATTTGGTTTATGTTTGATCATGAACATCTTAACATACACTATTGATGGAATGATTTTTACCATCACTACTTCGATTCTCTTTCTCCACGTGGTAAGCTCCACATACTACAAAACCCAAACAAGATTCAAACCATCAATCACAAAATACAATGAAATGAAGCCAAAGAAGAAGAAGAGAAGAAGAAAAAAAACCCGCATACCATCCAAGAATCAAATGATCATAAGGTAACCCATTAATTTTCTTCATCGCTCTCTCCGCCTCACCACGATCTTCAAAACTCACAAACGCAAATCCCTTACAAAGCCCAGTTTCTTGATCCTTTCCCACATAAATCCTCGAGATCCTTCCAAACCTTGCAAACAAATCCCATAAATCATTCTCCTGTACATCTTCTGATAAATTCGTCACTCGTAAAGTCGGTAAATCATCTCGATTCGGTTTTTGCATCGAATCCCCTGCTCCTCTTTTACCTCCTTCCATACGTTGGGATGGTGGTACGTATTTTCCAGTCGTACCTGCCCCTCCTCCCGGACCTTGGGAAACTGAGGGTGGTGGTCCATCTTGAGGCTCTTGATCACCTAAAGTTCACAAAACAGTGGGGTTCAGAAAACAAGATAGGACGGGAAAAAAAGAAGCTCGCAGAACTCACCAGCATCACCACCGAGCACACCACCAAGCGTTTCCTTGTAAGGACAACTAGCCGTGAAATGATCACCTTGACAAAGCCGACAAGTGATCCGTCTCGAAACCCCAGTAGCTGCAGCCTTGGTGGGTTCGACCACCGGTTCCTTTACTCCCCCAGCCATCAATTTGATCTTCACCGCTTCACCTAAAGTAGTAGTAGCCAGATCCGGACCAGGCTTCTTGCCAGCTTCGGCACCGAATTTGGTCCATTGCTTTCGAGCGGCTACTTCATGTGATACACTGGTGGTGATCAATGTTCGTTTGATCTTTCGTACGATCTTCACTTTCTTGCCTGCGTCATTGAATTTCACTTCTACAATCGTCTTCGTCCCCGTCACTGGATCAATGCTTTCTGAAATCGGTGGTAGCTCATCTTCGTCTAATCAGATACGTATCATGATCGATATGAGGTTAGTATGCTCGAGGTTATGGGGAAAAAGGGTGAGGAAAGAGATGAGGGCTAACCGAGCTCGTCAGCCCAAGAAGTTTTTGCCGCTGGGGCCGATCTGTAAGATATAAAATATATTGATCAGAGATTGAAACTTTCAGCAAATCACGAGAAACGAACAGTAGAGGTGGTGCCAATGAGCTGGCCATGATCGATAATGTATTTTATTTAGAAAAGCACAAGTGCGATTTAGTCAAGCGAAATGGGTTCGATCGCTAGTTGAGGTGGTTTTGAGGGTGAGTAGTTTTTCGGCTGCGGTATAAAAGCGATTGGTGAGACTTTGAAGTATCGGTTCAGAGATTAGGATGAGCCTTGGTACAACTCTGAAGAGGTGACTGCTGTATGTTGTAATAGTTTGCCGAGCAGGGTGAATTGAAAAAAATGTGATTCATTCAAGTGACTATTATAGGCATATATGACTGTACCATGTATGTCAAGCTTAACTAAGTCCTACTCGCTTGAGCTAGTACTGGCCAAGTTGGTTTTGCGTGTATGTATAAAACTCAGTTTTCAAAAATATAGTTTGGCTAACCTAATTGAAACCATCAACAGCCCACCATGTTCTTCTCTTTCCAAGTATATAGACCACATTTTACATCTTTCAACTTATGTACAGAAACATCAAAGCCAAGTAAAACTCAGCCCTTTTTTTCAAAAGCTTCATTTGCCAACATGGAGTACCCTAAGACCCTCTGCAAGAGGAGCTCCCATAAACTTGAAAGAGTTAGGAAAATTGATTTAAAAAAACCTTCAAATCTCAATCACCTAACTTTTTTGTCCATAAGTTCTTCTGTCATAGATTTGATTTGACTCAAAATCTCTCTTCTTCATCTTGATTGTCCTGTTGAGTTTGATTAAAATAAATCCAAGTCCCCATCAATTTATTAATTTCTATATACATAACCAACTACATTTTGTTTTCTCATCAAGACTCTCATCCACATTTATTTTTTCTTTTCTCACTTTTGGTTCTTCTTGATGATGAGACAAATGATCCAAAGGTGCTACTATCTATATACCTCTGATTTCCCAATTAGGGGATACAAAGTAGAATCTGTGCACATGCACAACCTTGTGCCCAGATTTTTTTCAGCAGTTAATTTGAATCACAGGCCCAGGCATTTGCCCATAAAAATTGAAATTTACAGCCAATAAAAACCTGGGCACAAGGCTGGATTCTACTTTGTATCCTGTAAACAATCAACATGCTCAATCACCCCCAAAAATCCTGTAAAACTTAGACATAGTACACAGTCAAATAACATTTAAAATAATCTTATTGAGATAACCAATCCATCCCCCCCTCTTCAACTGAATGCCCCCAAAAAGGCTGCCCAATATTGATGCTGATAACCCCCCAACCCCCACCTCAAAAATCCAAAATCAAAGCAAGCCGCTATAGACACAGAAGCCATGTTGGAAGCTCTTACCACTTTGAAAGCTAATCAACCCAGCTCAAGTGATGCACTCCT